>CM056384.1:66547411-66566110 GCA_029718625.1 Synaphobranchus kaupii | reverse complement strand
GGTTTGGTAACTCCAGGTAATGATGTGGGTTTGGTAATCTCCAGGTAATGAGGTAGGATTGGTAACTCCAGGTAATGATGTGGGTTTGGTAATCTCCAGGTAATGATGTGTGTTTGGTAATCTCCAGGTAATGATGTGGGTTTGGTAATCTCCAGGTAATGAGGTGGGTTTGGTAATCTCCAGGTAATGAGGTGGGTTTGGTAATCTCCAGGTAATGATATGGGTTTGGTAACTCCAGGTAATGAGGTGGGTTTGGTAATCTCCAGGTAATGAGGTGGGTTTGGTAATCTCCAGGTAATGATGTGGGTTTGGTAATCTCCAGGTAATGAGGTGGGTTTGGTAATCTCCAGGTAATGATGTGGGTTTAGTAATCTCCAGGTAATGATGTGGGTTTGGTAATCTCCAGGTAATGATGTGGGTTTAGTAATCTCGAGGTAATGAGGTGGGTTTGGTAATATCCAGGTAATGATGTGGGTTTGGTCATCTCCAGGTAATGAGGTGGGTTTGGTAACTCCAGGTAATGATGTGGGTTTGGTAATCTCCAGGTAATGAGGTAGGATTGGTAACTCCAGGTAATTATGTGTGTTTGGTAATCTCCAGGTAATGAGGTGGGTTTGGTAATCTCCAGGTAATGAGGTAGGTTTGGTAATCTCCAGGTAATGATGTGGGTTTGGTAATCTCCAGGTAATGAGGTAGGTTTGGTAATCTCCAGGTAATGATGTGGGTTTGGTAATCTCCAGGTAATGAGGTAGGTTTGGTAATCTCCAGGTAATGATGTGGGTTTGGTAATCTCCAGGTAATAAGGTGGGTTTGGTAGGTAATGGAGGGGAGAAAGGGGGGGTCAGAAAGCTTTGGCCAGATGAGTGCATCTCCTTAACAAATAAATAAGGTAAATAATGTAATATTAATCTACCACATGGCGGGAAGAACGTCGCCGATGATTACCGAGACATTTTATTACCCAGAATGCTGTGATAAAATGTCAGAAAATGTTAGGAGCTCATGAATCAAACGGTATGAAACACTGCTGTGATACTTTGTTTCTGAGCGGATGAACATTGCACAGCTCTGTAAAACACGAACGGAGACATTGCCACTGTCCGCTTCCGCGTAACGTCAGAAGTGCCGCCATCCTACAAACCGACGGCCCGACCGGGCTGCACTGGTCACGTTCTCAGACATTTCTGCTAATTTTGGCCTAGAAAACATAAGGAAAATGATTCATGTTTTGCCTCCGCGTGCTCGGATAAATGTAGACTTCAGAGCCTACTGTCGAGGCGCGTTCAGCTCTCTTGGCGCATAACCCACAAAACATAAAAAATATTGCCTCGAGTATTATTTACGTACGTGTTGCATCTGTTCCCATTAAAATTAAGAGGCTGTCGACAGTAAAGAATGATCAAGGGAAAGGTACAATGATGCTTAGAAAGTCAATTAAATTTGATCTCCTTGACTGAAAGGAATCCCTATCTCCTACTGAAAAGCTCTCTCGCCAGATTAATGTTTCAAAACTGTACTTGGATGATGATGTATACGGACATACTGTGCTGCTATAGATATACATCTCTCTCTGCCGGGTATCACTTGCCCCCACAGGTATAAATTAATCTAATTTACAGCACCAAGCATTAATCATAATGCTAATGAACGGACCATAATGGCTAAAAATCAGACCAAATTAAATATACATACAGTACGGCCTCACGTTGGGACTTCTTTGCATGCCACTACTAATAAGCAGGAAGAAGTTTGGAGCCTCTCTCTCTCTCTCTCTTCTTTCTTTTTCTCTCTTTTCTTTCTCTCTCTGTGGTAGAAGGGGAGAAACAATAAGACAGATAAAAGCGCAACTACAGTATCTGATAACCACCTACAAATCAAATCAGCCCCTTCTGTAATGGGGTCCCACAGGGGATCACCCACTGCAGAGCCCCAAGGCATCATGGGACTGCAGAACGTTTTAAATAGGCCTAAAAGCTGGGCACATCCAGGCAGCTTGTGTGGTCCTGCGCAAACCGATATATCTTCCCCGTGGCTCAGCGAGACAGGAAGTCGCTCCTTGTTATTCCTTTTAATTCATCTGTCACCCCCCCCCCCCCACTACCCTCCAGTGTGAGTGCAGTAGTCAGGATTCTCTGTAGGAGAGAGGGGGGCTCGTCCGGGATAAAATGCCTTGTTTCCAAACCGACCCCTGAGGTTCGTTCGTTACAATGCGCACACTTCCTGTTCCGCTTAGAAAGGCTCCCCCTGGTTACTCACCCCAAATTTTACTGGACGAAGGTTGACTTTTGACTTGGACAGCATGAATAATGACAATAAACGTATGCCCTTTGAAAAAAAAAAGCAGGAATCCAAATTCACACTCCCCTACCCCCTTATCCCCACTTTTTTAAACATTTTTTAAAATGTTTTTGGCCTTTCCGCCATTAATGTATCTCACCTCAGAGATTGAACCATGTGCTGGAGACGAGGATCCCTCGCATAAGCTGGGGTCACCCCAAAATATGAGGCCGAATGAGAGCTACTCTCCACGGGCCTGTTTTATATCCTATATCCTCAGAGCCCCATGCTGATTGCTGATTACCATATGCATTATCCCCATCTCATCTAACCTTGTAATGATATTCCCCCTGCCCTGCCTGAACACGACCCAACCCCACCTCCCCCTCTAGCCGAACGGCCATTTTTAGCTGGATAATTTTCTTGGCAGTAAGCTGTTGATGAGGTTGGTCAGGGATGAAGGTTTCTATTAAGTGAAGTCTCGCACATGGAGGAAATTACAGACCCATAAAGTCCAGGTTCTTGTCAGGTTTCCCAAGTGAGCTGTAGCATGAAGATCATCCTCCTCCTCCTCCTCTGAGTCACAAAGTCTTAAGCTTCACTGCCCCGAGAAATTTCTGAAAAACCACTGTCCCTTTCTGAAAAACCACTGTCCCTTTCTAAAAAAAACACTGTCCTTTTCTGAAAAACCTCTGTGCCTTTCTGAAAAATCTCTGGGCCTTTCTGAAAAATCTGTTTATTTTATCTTGAATTATTTTTCTTTCATTCCTCCTGTGGTCTTTTTTTTTAAATTCCTGTTTGCAACTTCCTCCTCAGGCTGTTGATAAAAAAAATTAACTGTTGTGTTGTCTCCACAGCTAATTAAGGAGTTGTTTACCTTTCATTCTTTCTCAAGGTGAACATGTTATATTGAATTACATTCATATGGACAGACATCCTAGAAATTAACTGTTCTGACCTTGCAGATGACCATCTGTTAAAATACAACCCTGGAGGAAAGTTATTTGTAAGAGTGGCAAAAACATCAAGGGATGCATCATATTCAGTTCATTGGGATTGACTTCAGCACACATACAGCAATTGGAGGTGTGTGTGTGTGTGTGTGTGTGTGTGTGTAACAGATTTAACACCTACATCCTAGGTAATTCTACAGAAATTTACAGACAGTACTAATTCCCTCTTATTCTTATAAATTTACCTGCATACACAAACACGCACAGACACACACACACACACACACACACACACACACACACACACACACGCGCACATACGCACACAAGATCAATTCCCACACAATTCCCATTTGATCACACAAGTGGGTTCGTCCCCAGGGGTTTGTCCCAGGGGTTTGTCCCAGGGGTTCGGGCGGGGGGTTTGTCCCAGGGGTTCGGGCGGGGGTTTGTCCCAGGGGTTCGGGCGGGGGCTCGCCCCAGGGGTTCGTCCCAGGGGTTTGTCCCAGGGGTTCGGGCGGGGGTTTGTCCCAGGGGTTCGGGCGGGGGTTTGTCCCAGGGGTTCGGGCGGGGGCTCGCCCCAGGGGTTCGTCCCAGGGGTTTGTCCCAGGGGTTCGGGCGGGGGTTTGTCCCAGGGGTTCGGGCGGGGGTTTGTCCCAGGGGTTCGGGCGGGGGCTCGCCCCAGGGGTTCGTCCCAGGGGTTTGTCCCAGGGGTTCGGGCGGGGGTTTGTCCCAGGGGTTCGGGCGGGGGTTTGTCCCAGGGGTTTGTCCCAGGGGTTCGGGCGGGGGTTTGTCCCAGGGGTTTGTCCCAGGGGTTCGGGCGGGGGTTTGTCCCAGGGGTTTGTCCCAGGGGTTTGTCCCAGGGGTTCGGGCGGGGGGTTATTCAGTCAAGGCCTCCTCAAGTAGCCACTCTGTCTGCCTCTCCCACTTCTGCAGAGTGTGCTCCAACTGCCAATTATAAGTCACTAACGAGGTAATTAATTAGAAGCCACACCCACTCACTTCCAAAAAGAATGCATAATGAGGGGGAGAACAGTCTATTATAATTATATATATATATATATATATATATATATATATATATATATGCACACTATAATTCATTGGACAGTGACACATTTTTTGTTATTTTGCTTCTGTGCTCTAGAACCAAAATAACAAAACATGTGTCACTGTCCAATGAATTATGGTGCTCACTGTATACGCTCATCTTTTACCTACAAACTACAGAGTATCCAGAACTGCATCAGATCTGTACTGGAACATCACTTCCTGATATTAAGGGTATTGATGGTATACATTAATATTGTTAATATTGTTAGTAATATTCATGTTCATTTGCAGCCAGACAAACCCTGGTATAACACCCCTGTCTGTTTGAGATAGCGTGGATGAAAATGCTAGTTTCTGTAGTCCCGGTTCAACTGCTGAGGCAATGTATCCTCGATAAGCATTCATATGTACAGTAGATAAATGTGTGTTTTATTCAGTAGCCTGCTTGGAAGGGAATTATAGTGTTTGAGTTATATTACTGCTAAATAATGCATATAATAAATAAAAGGTTACAAGTTTAAATAACACAGTTTCTCTCTTGCAAGTGGGAGGTGTAGCCAAAGGGGTAAATCTAGCAGTGTTGAGGAAGACGAGCGTGGGCTTCGTACCTGTAGAGCGGCGTCGTACCCAAGCCTTTTCTCCTGAGCTTCTTCACCGTACAAACCTTTTTAGTCCCGAATATGAACCCGTTTTTATTATTGTTTTAGCCCTGCTAGTTGTTAGCAGGGAAAACTGAATTTCAGAAGCCCGTTCGAAAAAAAAAAGAAAAAAAAACCCAGAACATTTGAATCATTCAAAGCTGGCAACACCTGCCTCATATATAATGTAATCGCATGAGGTGGATGCTGCCGGCCGTGTTCCAGATCAAATGAATAACTCTGTACAGAGTCTGAACACAAGATCAGGTTTGAAGGAGATCGACTGAGGATTGTGGGATTCATTTTTTTTTTTTCAGACGTTACTTTTCATGACCTTTGGATGACCTTGTGTTCCAGGGAGAATTTGTCAATACTTTCTGGGCAGGGATGGTTACCCCCCCTCCTCACTGAAAAAAAGGGTTGGTGGGGGTGGGGGTAGGGGAGGGGGGGGGGTGGGGGGACTTACACTCCTGAATGTACCATGCTCATTCTCCGCATGTTAACTGTTCATCCCGCCATTTCTCCATGTCTCCTGCAACACACCTGTACAATCCCAGCGGGGACTCTGACAGCTGCCATTCAGGCTCAAAACCGACATCTTTTCCTCTATTTTATGTGTAAGAGGTGGAACAAAATGCCAAAACACCCCCCCCCCCCCCTCTCCCTCCACTACCCGCGTAACCCTTCCCATCATTCCCCTTTTCTCTGCGGAACCCTGCGGACTCGCGCGAAGCTGATCCACACCTAAAGTGAGGAGCGGGCTGATGATGATTTTAATATTTCATTGCCGTGGTAACTGGGAGTGCTTGGACCAGGACCAGAAAGGAGGAGAACGGTGCACTTGGCCCGATTTCACTCCCTTTATGAAGGTTAATTGTTTTCCACCCTGTCTTTTCCCAGTTAAAGGCCATAACAGCCTTTCATCTTCTAAAATGCTTGCATCATATTTCTGCCCCCCCCCCCCCCCCCCCCCCCCCCCCCCCCCCTCCCCTTAGCCAACATCATGTGTAGCTGAAGTCTGTAGTTTGTAAAATAAATCTAGCCTTGACCCAAAGAGTGGATTAGTTTGGATGGTTTGCGCTATAAAATGGTAACAAGGTTTTTGTTTTGCGACAAGTGCTCTTAATATCTTACTTACAATAATCGAATTGTGAGTGTGAAATTAACTCTGATGGAGTACATTTAAGTCTAACAGAGAGCAGATGGTTCCTGTTGGAGCTTATTTAGCCTGAGGAATTTTGCTGTGTAATGCCGTGTTGTGTCGCGGGTATGCGTCGCTGATACTGAAAATGACAGCATTGAAGTTCGTAAGGTGGACGGTCCCCTTCTGGTGTCAGTCAGGTTCGGAGGAGATTCGCTTCGGATTTCATTAGCATTCTTTAGCTACAGTATGCTTAGTTAGCAAGCTGGTTTCAGCTTGTTTAGTTAGCTAGCTAGCTATGCAAGCTGAAACATAACTTAAGCAAATTAGTTCAAAAGAAAAGATTTAATAGCGGAAGCAATTATGAAAAGCTATGAATGACAGTTTGAAGGGAAATTACGTGTTCTAATGAGATGGCCCTCCTTTCATATGTATGGTTTGCGCTCTGGCTGGTCATGGCGATTTGTGCAGAAGTTAAAATGGTAGAGGACATGTAAAGCCATAGATGGAGGCTAATCTGAATGGCGGGGGCGGTTGCTGGCGGAGTGCAGCGGCTGTGTGGGCTAATTAATCCTAATAATGGCTCCAATTAAGCAGCGGAGCAGCCAGCATCAAACCCTGAGGCCCAAGGACAGACAGGTCGCCGCCGAAACTTATTGAGCGTCTTCAAACAGCCGAGGCAATTTGGAGAAAACAAGTGCCCTTTTCCCCTCCAACTACCGAGTCTCCCGTCACTCCCCACACATCTTTCATACGAGCTGAGAGAGAGAGAGAGAATTATTCTTCTTTCTTTCTTTCTTTTCTTTTTTTTTAAGGCGTTTCACCTTTTAAAAAAAGAAAAATTGGATGGAGAACGAACTGACATATTATTTGCCCGGCCTATCGTCAACCCCAAGGGGGCTCCTCTGTCACGGTTTAATAAGTGTGCAGCAGTCCTTTAGCATTGTATTAACTTAATTGATGCTTGTGGGAGACTGGCGGGTATCACTTCCCCCCACAGGTATAAATTAAACTCATTTACAGCACCATGCGTTAATCATAATGCTAATGAACGGACCATAATGGCCAGAAATCTGACCAAATTAAATATGCATACAGTACGGGCTCACATTGGGACTTATTTGCACACACCCCCCCCCCCCCCCCCCCCCCCCCTTTCTCTCTACCCCCCCTCGATCCCCCACGCCACCCCACCCCCCCCACACACAGATCCATGAAAAATTTGATTTCAGATTGGACCTCCCATTATTCCTTTTCACTCAAATATTAACCCCACACTGCAGGTTGGTTTGTGGTGGAAAGATCTGCAGTGCTGCTCACGGCACATTAATTCATCTTAAATGGGGAAGAAGAGGGAAAGTGTCACATGACAGTAAACGTTTTCACCACTCTAAAATGTGCTACTCAAATGTTTGTTGTTGTATGTAAAACTTTAATATTTTTGCATATTTTAAGGAACGTAGACCATAGGAGGCGCACTAATAATTCTGTATTAATCTGAACAAATGCCAGGAAGATGGTGATTCATGTAAAATGAAATCATGAAATGTAAATTTAGGACGGCCACTCCAGTGAACAATCCCAGACACGGTGCACATGAATGAAAAAACACTCCACATTATTACCATAAATAAGATTTAATAGCTCCAGTCATTGAATCTGTTCTGTTTTTATTCTCCACACAATAAAAAATAGTCCTGTGCACTAATTGCTCCTATAAATCAGAAGGAAGACACTGAGAGGGTACATAAGGTATTGCAGCGCTGCTGATATAGTTACTTTGATAAGATGCATATTTTATGACTTATTTAGTCAGCGAGAGTACAGGACTTTTTGTTTGCTAAACAAGACTCTGCAAATGTAATGGTAAACATAACTAATAATGCAAAAATAACTATGAATGAATGTGAGAATGCGACAGCATTATGGCTGAGATGCCAATAATAACACCATGGTGGGGTTTGGAAATACAAAACCAAAACTATTAAAAACAAATCACATGCAACAGATGGTAGCGGCGCATGCTCCTCCTGACCCGTTAATTGACACACGCGTGTTCATGTGTTTTCACGAGGTTCGCTGCACCGTGTCCGGCGTGGTCCTCTGAGGTACAGCACAAGGAGCCATCGTACCCAACGCCGTCGAGCCAGGAAACGTTTGGCGTGGGGATATGGGAGGTTAAAGCAGATGCCCGCTGGCACGCTAATCTCTATAAAGGTGTGGGGCAAAGAGGGCCGTAAAGACTCCAGCGGTGCGTGTGAGCGGATGCACAGGGGTTTTATTAACAGGAAGTGGTGCGTGTGAGGGGACGCACGGAGGTTTATTAACAGGAAGTGGTGCGTGTGAGGGGACGCACAGGGGTTTATTAACAGGAAGTGGTGCGTGTGAGGGGATGCACGGGGGTTTATTAACAGGAAGTGGTGCGTGTGAGGGGACGCACGGGGGTTTATAACAGGAAGTGGTGCGTGCGAGGAGACGCACGGGGGTTTATTAACAGGAAGTGGTGCGTGTGAGGGCATGCACGGGGGTTTATTAACAGGAAGTGGTGCGTGTGAGGGGACGCACGGGGGTTTATTAACAGGAAGTGGTGCGTGTGAGGAGACGCATGGGGGTTTAGTAAGAGGAAGTGGTGCGTGTGAGGAGACGCACAGGGGTTTATTAACAGGAAGTGGTGCATGTGAGGAGACGCACGGAGGTTTAGTAACAGGAAGTGGTGCGTGTGAGGGCATGCACGGGGGTTTAGTAACAGGAAGTGGTGCGTGTGAGGGGACGCACGGGGGTTTAGTAACAGGAAGTGGTGCGTGTGAGGGGATGCACGGGGGTTTATTAACAGGAAGTAATGCGTGCGAGGGGACGCACGGGGGTTTAGTAACAGGAAGTGGTGCATGTGAGGGGACGCACGGAGGTTTAGTAACAGGAAGTGGTGCGTGTGAGGGCATGCACGGGGGTTTATTAACAGGAAGTGGTGCGTGTGAGGGGATGCACGGAGGTTTAGTAACAGGAACTGATGCGTGTGAGGGGACGCACGGGGGTTTATTAACAGGAAGTGGTGCGTGTGAGGGGACGCACGGAGGTTTAGTAACAGGAAGTGGTGCCTGTGAGGGGACGCACGGGGGTTTATTAACAGGAAGTGGTGCGTGTGAGGGGACGCACGGAGGTTTATTAACAGGAAGTGGTGCGTGTGAGGGCATGCACGGGGGTTTATTAACAGGAAGTGGTGCGTGTGAGGGGACGCACGGGGGTTTATAACAGGAAGTGGTGCGTGCGAGGAGACGCACGGGGGTTTATTAACAGGAAGTGGTGCGTGTGAGGGGACGCACGGAGGTTTATTAACAGGAAGTGGTGCGTGTGAGGGGACACACAGGGGTTTATTAACAGGAAGTGGTGCGTGCGAGGAGACGCACGGGGGTTTATAAACAGGAAGTGGTGCGTGTGAGGGGACGCACTGGGGGTTTATTAACAGGAAGTGGTGCGTGTGAGGGGACGCACGGGGGTTTATTAACAGGAAGTGGTGCGTGCGAGGAGACGCACGGGGGTTTATTAACAGGAAGTGGTGCGTGTGAGGGGACGCACGGGGGTTTATTAACAGGAAGTGGTGCGTGTGAGGGGACACACAGGGGTTTATTAACAGGAAGTGGTGCGTGCGAGGAGACGCACGGGGGTTTATTAACAGGAAGTGGTGCGTGCGAGGAGACGCACAGGGGTTTATTAACAGGAAGTGGTGCGTGTGAGGGGACGCACGGGGGTTTATTAACAGGAAGTGGTGCGTGTGAGGGGACACACAGGGGTTTATTAACAGGAAGTGGTGCGTGCGAGGAGACGCACGGGGGTTTATTAACAGGAAGTGGTGCGTGCGAGGAGACGCACAGGGGTTTATTAACAGGAAGTGGTGCGTGTGAGGGGATGCACGGGGGTTTATTAACAGGAAGTGGTGCGTGTGAGGGGACGCACGGAGGTTTATAACAGGAAGTGGTGCGTGTGAGGAGACGCACGGAGGTTTATTAACAGGAAGTGGTGCGTGTGAGGAGACACACGGAGGTTTATAACAGGAAGTGGTGCGTGTGAGGAGACGCACGGAGGTTTATTAACAGGAAGTGGTGCGTGTGAGGAGACGCACGGAGGTTTATTAACAGGAAGTGGTGCATGTGAGGGGACGCACGGAGGTTTATAACAGGAAGTGGTGCGTGTGAGGAGACGCACGGGGGTTTATTAACAGGAAGTGGTGCGTGTGAGGGGACGCACGGGGGTTTATAACAGGAAGTGGTGCGTGTGAGGGGACACACGGGGGTTTATAACAGGAAGTGGTGCGTGTGAGGAGACGCACGGAGGTTTATTAACAGGAAGTGGTGCGTGTGAGGAGAGGCACGGAGGTTTATTAACAGGAAGTGGTGCGTGTGAGGAGATGCACAGGGGTTTAGTAACAGGAAGTGGTGCGTGTGAGGAGACGCACGGGGGTTTATAACAGGAAGTGGTGCGTGTGAGGAGACGCACGGGGGTTTATTAACAGGAAGTGGTGCGTGTGAGGGGACGCACAGGGGTTTAGTAAGAGGAAGTGGTGCGTGTGAGGGAACGCACGGGGGTTTAGTAACAGGAAGTGGTGCGTGTGAGGGGACGCACGGGGGTTTAGTAACAGGAAGTGGTGCATGTGAGGAGACGCACGGGGGTTTATAACAGGAAGTGGTGCGTGTGAGGAGATGCACAGGGGTTTAGTAACAGGAAGTGGTGCGTGTGAGGAGACGCACGGAGGTTTATTAACAGGAAGTGGTGCGTGTGAGGGGACGCACGGGGGTTTATTAACAGGAAGTGGTGCGTGTGAGGGAACGCACGGGGGTTTATTAACAGGAAGTGGTGCGTGTGAGGAGACGCACGGGGGTTTATTAACAGGAAGTGGTGCGTGTGAGGGGACGCACGGGGGTTTAGTAACAGGAAGTGGTGCGTGTGAGGGGACGCGTGGGGGTTTATTAACAGGAAGTGGTCGTGAAGGAAGCTGCAGCTGGCTTTGCTTGAGCTGTGGAACCGTCCCCTGGCCATCTGGACCGCGAGAGAGAGGGAAGAGCCCCTCGACCCTGCACCGCCACCCGAACCGTATACCATGAGCGCATGCCTGCCCTGCCAGCACATTTCCACAAAGCGCACGCTCTTTCTGAGATGTGGAAATCAGTCACAGGCCACGGGTTTTCTATAAACCGACAGCAGGCCACACAAAGTTGCGTATTTTTTTTCACAGGGCACGGCCAAGCGTCCTGATCAGATCTGTCTGGTATAAATCAAATTCCCATTCTGTGGAACCAGGCCTGCAGAGAGACCAGCGTGTGTTGCCACGCCACCATAATGAGCGTGAAAATCTCTCTTCATCTCCCAGGTAGCTGGCAAGCGGGAGAACGCGTTGCCCGGTGACGAGCGATGGTGTTTTTAATTGCGTCTCGGCTGTTGGCCGGCTACCTGAGAGATCATCAGAGCCTGTGAGAATCTGAGGGGAACAGGCAGCGAGCGAGGAAGAGGAGGCCCGCTGCCGGGGTAACCCTCGTCTGCACAACACATGCTTGTCTGCGGGTGGGGGGGGGGGGCGGGTTGCCGTGTTGACTCATCTCCGAAAAACATGCTCTTTGTCTGCAGCTCTTTGAACCCCGTCTTCCTCCTCCTCGGAAACGCATCCAGTGCCATCTTTTCAGCAAAGGATTCAAGGAAGAATTGTTCTGTTTTTTTTATTTTATTGTAATTTAAATCATGTTAAATTTACTCTGTTTTAAGTGCATTTTCATTTAAATATTTTAACAGCTAACTAAAATGAAATATGTCACTTTTAAGTAGGGGAAAAAATAATAATAATCGTGTATAACGTAATATAAATAGGATTTTATAGTGAATTATTTAGTGTATAAATATCCTGACTGTCCTTCTTAACAAGAACACCATCATAAAATGTTTCAATATTTTTTTTAATGTGTTTTTAAGTGTGATTGATATTCTCCATTGCCATTTTAACCCTATTGTTAACCCTATTTCATAGCTGCCAAATTTAAGAGAGAGAGAGACAGAGCTAGCTGCTTTATATATAGCAACTTGCCATCAGTGCAGAAGTACAACACCTGCAGTTAATTAACACATTTTTTGTATCATAAGTCATACATATAACAGTATGTGTATGATGTTTATGTTTTATGTGTGTTATGTGTATATTTGCTAACACGTTGTTGAGTTCATTATTATTGATTTATTGATTATTGTTATTGTTATTATTATTGTTGTTGTTTGTAACATTTGCTTTGGCTACACAGTACATGTCCTGCCAATAAAGAAATTGAATTTGAAATTGAATTGAGAGAGATAGAGAGAGAGAGAGAGAGAGAGAGAGAGGAAAGAAAAATAGGCTATTAAATCCCAGCCACGGCCCTTGGTTTAGTTAGCAAGGCGGTGTAATTGAGCAGAGATTATTTCGCTGTCTGTAGGCGTTGGCACTAAGTTCTTGTGAACAGTCGGGGGAGGGGGGGGCATGGTAATAATGGGGACACAACTTCCCAACCCCGATGTATAACCCAGCTAATAAATGATTACATTGCACACTCCCCGCATAATCAGGGCTGCTGCACAGTGTTTAATTACACATTTCAAAATCGTGGCCTTTTCAGTTTTTTTTTTTGTTTTTTTTTGTTTCTTCCGTGCACTTTGCACACAAGTCTTTAATTTTCCACAGCGTGAAAGAAAAGAGTTAAAACATAACGCCAGGTCCCCGCTTTACACGGTTCAAGCAGACATTGAAAATGCAAACAGTAAAATATATTTTTTTTTCCTGAAGGAACTTTTGTGGCTGCAGCGTGTTAAATAGAATGTAAAAATCATACAGTAGAAATCCACAGCGCAGCTCATCACGTGGTTGCAAGCACTGCAAAAAATGAAAAAGTAACCCTGTTATATTCATTTTTCTTATTTCTTTGAATCCCATGAGGACATCAAAAGCCTGCATAAATAAACTTGGCCTTGCCTTCATTCATAAGTAAAATGTTTACTGCAAATTAATTTGTTTGAGTGTTCTAAAAACACTGCATGAGTAGCTTCTGTCGATGGTTCCAGTCATATTTTCATGGTTTGACGTGTAACCCCGGGTTACTACCCATATTACGAAAACACTTAACGGTTCCATTTATCAGTTTTCCATAAGTGATGCTAGTTATAAGCATAATTGAATCTATGGCATATAAAAATAGTATATAGTATGTATTTTAATATGAGCCCTCTGGTTTGTAATATGCAATGCACATTCTGTTTCTTCTGCAATGTTTTCCTTTTTTGGCAACAGATTGCCATTCTCATTAGGAAGGTGGTGGAAACTCATGGGAAGTATAAAATACTGAGACACCCCTTTAGCAGGCCATGGCTCCAGGAAGTGGGTCACGTATTTCCTGCTCCTTTATTGCAGAGGTTAGTTATAAAGAACTCGCTATTATTTTTTGGTGTAACTTTACAAACTCAGGACGCTGCTCTTTAGAGTATTAAAGAGTACAATAGCGCTACAGAAGGTTACAGACTAAAATACTGACGTAAGGGAGAAGGCTAATGGTATTAGCGCTTTCTCTAGTGTAGCTCAGTGTGTTGTGAATGGGGGAAAAGCAAGGGCCCAGCCTTCTGCTCTCAACCTCAGCACCGGATATAATGTCGCCCTCTGCTGATATCTACAATTGCCTTCAAAAAGCCAGTTTCCCATTGGGCGCCATTGATTCCAGGCCGGGTGGCGTTTGAGAGTTGAGAAGACCGCACAGGAGTTAGTTGAGGCTTGGTGAGGAGTAAAACTCACACACTGGGGGGTTCAAAGGTCATGCCCAACAGAAGCAAGGGATGCTGGGAAGAGTGGCAAATGGCACTGACAAAACACCACATTTAAAAAAACACCAAAAGAAAGCATCAAGAAAATAAAATATTGCACAGGTCTGTGATATCACAAACAGGGGGGATGGCATTCCCTTGCATCCCCCCTAAAATGGACTTATCTAGAGGGGTAAGCACCCCTGGCCCTGGGCACCAATGACAGCCAAAAAATATATACTTCCACTCATATATTGATGTTAACTTCTTTTAAAAAAATGGTAATTAATTTTTTTTTTGTTACCACACAGACAAAGATATGATTTTTTTTTTTTTTTAATTGCATGGTATGGCTGTCTCTACATATTATATACTTTAAGGGGAAAGTAGCCTTAAACCACAAATGAAGCTGCATTTGAACTGTAAAAGTTAAATTTGACATGGCTGGACGTAGGCAGATGCGAACCGACTGGAGGACTATCCTGGAGCAGAAGCCTATGACACAAGGGAGAGAACAGACAAATGGCGTCAACAGCTTGTAAAATGTTCCTCTAAACGGCTCCTTCCCAATGTGACCTTGTCTTAAGGGTGAGAAATCTTTCTCAGGAAAGATTTTTTTTTTGTTTTACAGTATATCTAGGGAGTGCTTTGAAAGACACCGCAGGAAATTCTTAAGGTCATACTGAGCTGAAATTGAGATTGTGTGTGTGTGTGTGTGTGTGTGTGTGTGTGTGTGTGTGTGTGTGTGTGTGTGTGTGTTTCACAGAGAGTTAGCAATGTTTTTTCAAGATCTTATCCTAGTCTAGTTTCCTACCCAATTTGACAACAGCAAGTATTATACTATACTGCATTATAGAGTTCAATTAAATTTTATTTGTATTCTGCTTTTTACAAAGGGACTATCACAAAGATGACTTGCAGAGAAAACGGAAGGGAAACCAGAACCAGAAACCTGAATGTTGGGTGTCTTGGTGGCATAGCCTGTAGAGCACTGTCCAAATGCTCATTGCGAGCCGTGACATCGTGGTTCGAATCCGGCGCACGACTTTTGTCACATGTCTCTCCCTCTCTCCCACTCCCCATTCTTCCTGTCTCTCCACACTGTGCTGTCCAATAAAGCTGAAAAACCCAGACCTGAACCCCCTAAACAATGAGTGAGTGATAAAATAAATAATAAAAAACTCCCCAGGAAGACAGGGGAGTAGGCTGCCTGTCCTGTCCTGGAAGGTCACAAGTCACAGGCCCGTATTCAATCAATATCCGTCCTTGACTTTGACTTGAAGTAAATGGAAGTGTCACATTGTTTAATTTTTCTTCATAAACTCAGGTTTAGGAGTTAGTTTTAGTGACTACTAAACTCGTCACACTACGTTTGTGAAGAAGAAGGAAAAAAAAATCGAACTTTTAATTGTTAGTCGAAGTTAAAGACAAACATTGATTGAATCTCAGCCACAATGTCAGCAGTTTCATTTCAATCAGCACTCAATTTAGGCCCAGGTGTGTGGACTCTTAACCAATCAATCTCTAAATTAATCTAAGTGCTGAACCTCAGATATAGGGAAAATGGGGATTCATTAAACCAAAATCACTCATTGATTTGAGCCAATCATTGTGTTTTGCCGTGACGATTAGAAATGAGTCAATGGCAGCTCAATGTAGTTACAGTATTAGGTTCATGCAAACTCCATTTCCCATCACTACTGAAATATATCAAAAACCAACTGCCACTCAGTTAAACCTGTAGACACAGCGCCCCCTCCAGGACTGGAGTTAGACCTGCAGACGCAGCGCCCCCTCCAGGACTGGAGTTAAACCTGCAAATGCAGCGCCCCCTCCAGGACTGGAGTTAAACCTGCAGCCTCCCAGAAATGACGATTGCCATGAGTAATAATGGAATTGATACATGTACATATAGGAGCTGACTCTAAATGGACAAAACTATTGATGTTTACATCAACACAGTCCTTAAGTCAGAAACTCTCCATGTTAGACAGAGGAGGCGTATTATTCATTAATCATAGGTCAGACAGGCCACGTCTTTCCAGTCTAACAGGGATTCCCTGGGAATCATCTGGTTACTCCTCGCCGGTGTCTTTAATAAGAATGCTACTCATTCCATTTCCTGAAGTAGTATCCTGATAATGGTGCACATTTTTTATTTTTTTTTCTCCCTCCCATATTACTGCTGAAATTAATGTAATGATTAAAGAGATGACAGCATGGCTGGAACCCTGAGATAGCAGTGATTGTACATGTGGTTTCGTGTCGGATCTCATTAAGAGCCGGTTCCATCACTGTCACAAGGTCCGTGCGTTGGGTCCTGTACCCTCTCGCTGAAGGAAGTTCTCCGGGAAGCCAAGGAGTGACGCGATAAAGCGAATAACTCAAAGCGGAAATGTGGCGACACATTGATTTAATAAAAATACTTTCCCTGCAAGATGGGAACTGGTGACATGCTATCACCACGGCGATGAGAATCACAAGTCGCCACGGCGAGTCATAGGCAAATCATAATTTGACACGAGTGCCGCCGCTTCTCTTGCACGTCTCAGAAGGAATGTGTGCTTCTCAGGGCTGTCTCATTTCTTTCTCAGGAGGAAAACCTGCTATCTCATTAATGGATCACACAAGGATCCTCTGTGTCTCAGCCTGTCTCGGCCATATCTCGTTAAATATACACCTGAGCCATAAACAGGTAACCATGTGATAAAACAGCAGGGAAATGCCTCTGACACAAGGGAGACAACAGACAAATGGCGTCAACAGCTTGTGAAATGTTCCTCTAAACGATTCCTTCACATTGTGACCTTGTCTTTTTCTCAGGTTGAGAAAAAGCCTGTAATTTTGCGCAGTATATCTAGGGAGTACTTTGAAAGGCATGTAGAAAACTCTTAAGGTCATATTGAACTGAAATTGAGATTGTGTGTGTGAGAGAGAGAGAGAGAGAGAGAGAGAGAGAGAGAGAGAGAGAGAGAGAGAGCAGGGATGGTGGTTCTGGTCCTGCGGCCAGAAATGTTTCTTGTTCTTGTTTGTCCTGAGTTTTCTTGTGCAGTTTGATGGATTATTGACACTGTGAGCCTGAATATTTGGCCTGAAGCGTGAGGCTCTCAGTGCCTCCAGCACATGGTTAGCTTCTCCTATTAAACTGAATAATCAATATGATTTTGCTGTTTAGGAGTTTGGAGCAAAATCCAGAACGATCTGGCAGTCCAGAGCCAGGGTTGCTTACCCCTCCAGATAAGAGTCGATTTGAGGGGGAACGCCATCCCACCTGTTAGTGATATCACAGACCTGTGCAATTTTTTCTTGATGCTTTCATTTGGTGTTTTTTGAAATGTGGTGTTTTGTCAGTGCCATTTGCCACTCTTCCCAGCATCCCTAGCTCCTGTTGGGCATGACCTTTGAACCCCCCAGTGTGAGCTTTACTCCTCACCAAGCCTCAACTCATGCGCAGTCTTCTCAACTCTCACACGCCACCCGGCCTGGAATTACACAAACACACATGTGCAAAAACCTTTTCTGAAAAGTGCAAGCAATCAAAATGCATTCATAATTTAGAGCTGCAAAAACGAGAAAGAAAATCCTTGTGGGTTTGATTGTAGAACTGCAGCAACACCTTGAAAAAAGGCCAAACGATTGGTTTTTACAAGCTGGTAAATTATTCCAGTCGCATATTCTACCAAAGTATATTGAGAAAAAGTTTATCTGAAAGTAAAAAAATATAAGTTTTACATGAAAAAAAAAATTGGCCAATAAGTTTGTTTTACAGGGACAAGAAGCTTCAAGTTTAAAAAAACAAAAAAACAATTCCTTTCCTCTGACTTTTCTTTGTGAAGTGTGAGCGTTTTTGTGCTTCTAATTAGACAACATTCTTTGCTTCATTCACAACACAAAACTGCTTGGATTGTGAAGCCACTGCGGTCACTGCCACCCTCCCTCGTTTCCTGGTTAGCGGTTAGTGGGCGGCGCCATTTCTCCTATATGGCACATGCCATTGTTACTTACATTATTGTTGCCTCATTTTTAAATGGAATGTTCTCATTTTGTAACCACAGACCTTACTTTACATGAACCAATAATCAAAGTTGGTGTAACTGGAACAGTTTTTCTAGAACATACTGTCATGGTTTGCGCCTGCCTTTCCTTTGTTCTACGGTCGTTTGTTCTTTTCTGTTCGATCTATCGGATTTTCCGTGTTCCACGCTGGGGTTTCCGTTCTTTCCGGCACTTAGTGAGTGCACCTGTTGCGGATTTCCTGTGTCTATTTAAGCCCAGGATTTCCTTCTTCCGGTGCTTGGTTGTCATTTGCTCATTTTGACTTTAAGCCGGTAAGGTATAGGTAGGAGACCTCTGTCCTTCATTGCCCTGCTTTGGAGTTATGAGGGACTTGCCTTTTTGTGCGTTAGACACGTAGGAACGCATTTCCTTTGCTTTTTCTGTCCCTCGCTCCTGCTACCGCTCTAGTCTCTCTGAGACAGTTTGTCTTTCTGTTTGCTCTGTACCTCTCTTTATTTCCTTGTGTTCTCTCTATCGAGAGTGAGAGGCATTTTTCTTTATTTTTATTTTCTCGAGCCTACGAGTCTCGCTCGCGCGATTATTTTCGGGTCGCTATTATTTCTCCCTTTTTTCAGTCTCCTTTGTATTGCCCTCCAGCTGGGAGAGCAGGAGCTGTTTTTTTCTTTCTGTTTTTTCTCCCTTATTTGCGGATTTTGTCCACCTCATTGATGTTCTTTATCGGACACTTAAAGAATCCCTTTTGTTGCATTTGGACCTCCGAACCATTCGCCTTCCCCTTACACATACTCCTTTTCAGTGACTCTCCAACTTCAATTTCCTT
>CM056384.1:66532411-66542411 GCA_029718625.1 Synaphobranchus kaupii | reverse complement strand
ACATCAGCCGACTATCCCCCCTCCACCCCTCTCTCCGCCCGCAATCCCAACCCCATTCCGCCTCTTCCCAACCCCATTCCGCCTCTTCCCCCCCTGGGGGACCCATCGGTGGGGCAGACGCAAATTACACCAGACACTTAACAGGAGGTGAATAAAGGGAAATGTGTGGATTTTATTTATTTTATAGTAGTAGCATGACTGTAGCCTCTCCAGCAGAAGGGCTCAAGGGACCCAGGTTTCACTTCCTGTTACTGCCCATTTCAGCAGCGGTGTAACAGGGGTCGACAAACACATTGCCCCCTCTCCACATTTACTTCATTTCTGTCCAATTCTACCCGTGTGTGCTACCAATAAGTGCTAGTGCTGGGGGACGGTTGTGTCAGTTGTGCAGTTAACAGCAGTACATGCATAAAAGGAGAGTAACGTCCGTGGGATTAAGAGGAACCAGCAGCTGCACACTAAAACAGAACATGCAATTATCTGATATGCAGTAAGGAATTCAGCACATGCACTGAAACAAACACACACACATACACACTCTCACACACAGGTGTGCACGCACACACATACACACACACACACACACACACACACACACACACACACACACACACACACACACACACACAGAAGATGGCAATGAAGGCTTAATTATCACACAGGCACTTTTTTTATTGAGCTAAAAGTTTGCTATAGTGAAACATAATGAAGCTGTATTTGTGCAAGTTTGTAATTGGTGCACGGTGTAAACATGTCATGTTAAATACACTGGCAGTGATTAGCATAGCCCAAAGGCTCCAGTTTGGCAAATTACATATGGGTTCCGTCATTACACTGATATCAACACCGAAAGTGAACATTTTACTGCTTTAAGTGTTAATGATATTAATGTTTATCTTTTGCTTTTACACATTGTTTTCTTTACATATATCAGACAGTGAAATCATGAGCCCAGAATCTTATTTAAGAAACTGCTAAGCGTACGCTTGCTCCCTCTGGCTACACATTAGCGATTCATCACCACTTCTCACATTGCTACTCTTTAGTGGCATTAAGAGCTTTGTTAGCGTTATAAAGCTAATTTAAAAGGCTGCCTCAGCGAGCCCAGATGAGAATGCGGGTTTGGCGCCTTGGCGTTCCTTTGGAACCATGGCAGAAATGCAAATTTACTTCAGGGTTCACTTTTATCTGATGTCGGGTGAACGATTAAAGGAACCGTTTTGCTCAGTGCAGACTTCATCAACGTTTAGCTATTGCCCTGGAGAACTTGACGCCACGTACAGAACGAAATAATCACCGTCGTTATTCAACTGACTCTCGTGAGCGTGCTGTGACCAGTAGCAAGCAAGTGTCGCCAACAGTACAGTCCTGTCACCAATGCTTGTCTTTATATAACATTACAAACCATTAAACTGGAATAGTTGGTTTTCATAATGCCAATATAACTACCATTGCATCCCTTTTTGCCTTGCAAAAAAAGGTCTCATATTTGTCAAGTGTCTCAGTGTAGAAGTACTGATCTGAGATCAGTCTTCCCGGGTCCATATCCTAACCTTATCCATTATGAGTGAAAAACACTGATCCTAGATCAACACGATTCAGATGCTTGAGAAATAACTGCATGCATGAAAAGCTGCGTTTACGGCACTACAGCGCATAGATCTGCAAACGGACTGTATCTGGCCATTTGCGGATGCGTGTCTGCCGTCGGAAATGGACGTGATCTCGTGCACGGAGGTGATCTTTTCCGGTCATTTGCCATAAATGACCAGACATGGCCGTTCACTTCTCCTAATCAAGAATAGAAGAGTCCAGAAATCCCCAATCACAGACGTGGCCCGGGAGTGCAGAAGTTTAAGGAAATATACCGCCCACGACCGACACACCACAAATTTCACTGAAATTGAACAGGTTGAATATCTTTCAGAACCTCCTCTTTCCATACAGTAAACAGGCCCCTGGGAGTCTGGGACTCATTCAACTTTGGTCTCTAAATCTTAGAGCACCTTGTCGTTGCTGGGACATGATGAGGTACTCAGGACTGATGATTCTAAATGAGAGAGAAAAAAGAGAAATGAGGTTGTTTTTTGTTCAAAAACAGACATTCAAAGTGGATTATTCCACATGCTTGGATCTTTTCATTTTGGGCCTTAGCACAGTCCTTTGGCTAGATCGTTAGGCTGTGGCGTTTGATCAGCACGGCTTTAGTTTAAGAACAACCAATCACAGCTTCTCACTGGGGCTCGGACTCATGTCCTGCTCTGATAGTTATGTATTCTTTAGTTCATATCCAGCAGCAGATATTTCTCCTTCTGAAGCAATGTCCAGGATCTTGCTGTGTGGACTTGGAACGCTCTCTCAATTTTTCATAATCACACTTTGCTTGTTTTGTTCTTGTCTATCCCATTAGCAGTGTACATATCTCCGCCACGCGCGCACACACATTCATAAACACATTCATAATCTCGCATGCCTGAAGTGGGTGTCTTAATGCCTTAAATCATGGCTTCATTCTGGATCCACACAGCTTGAGTCCGCGGCGCATTTTATTTTAGCGAGAAGACTCACAGCTGGACGTCTAGTGTGACAGATTAACACCGCTGGCTGCTCCTGACATAATTCACTATTTATGATTCTTGTAAAATGTTGGGATCAGTGAGTTGCAAACAGAAAATAAATTAGTTTCAGAAGGCTTGTAATAAACTAAGGAGAAACGCGGATGTCATCTTTAAGGGAAAATGGGAAAATATGGCATATGCATGTCTATTAATGAAATGCTTAGCCTGTGTATGCTTATATGCATGTCTATGAGTGAGATGCTTAGCCTGTGTGCTCATATGCATGTCTATGAATGATATGCTTAGCCTGTGTGCTCATATGCATGTCTATGAATGATATGCTTAGCCTGTATGCTCATATGCATGTCTATGAGTGAGATGCTTAGCCTGTGTGCTTATATGCATGTCAATGAATGATATGCTTAGCCTGTGTGCTTATATGCATGTCTATGAATGAGATGCTTAGCCTGTGTGCTTATATGCATGTCTATGAATGATATGCTTAGCCTGTGTGCTTATATGCATGTCTATGAGTGAGATGTTTAGCCTGTGTGCTTATATGCATGTCTATGAGTGAGATGCTTAGCCTGTGTGCTTATATGCATGTCTATGAATGAGATGCTTAGCCTGTGTGCTTATATGCATGTCTATGAGTGAGATGCTTAGCCTGTGTGCTTATATGCATGTCTATGAATGAGATGCTTAGCCTGTGTGCTTATATGCATGTCTATGAATGATATGCTTAGCCTGTGTGCTCATATGCATGTCTATGAATGATATGCTTAGCCTGTATGCTCATATGCATGTCTATGAGTGAGATGCTTAGCCTGTGTGCTTATATGCATGTCAATGAATGATATGCTTAGCCTGTGTGCTTATATGCATGTCTATGAATGAGATGCTTAGCCTGTGTGCTTATATGCATGTCTATGAATGATATGCTTAGCCTGTGTGCTTATATGCATGTCTATGAATGAGATGCTTAGCCTGTGTGCTTATATGCATGTCTATGAGTGAGATGCTTAGCCTGTGTGCTCATATGCATGTCTATGAGTGAGATGCTTAGCCTGTGTGCTTATATGCATGTCTATGAATGAGATGCTTAGCCTGTGTGCTTATATGCATGTCTATGAATGAGATGCTTAGCCTGTGTGCTCATATGCATGTCTATGAGTGAGATGCTTAGCCTGTGTGCTTATATGCATGTCTATGAATGAGATGCTTAGCCTGTGTGCTCATATGCATGTCTATGAATGAGATGCTTAGCCTGTGTGCTTATATGCATGTCTATGAGTGAGATGCTTAGCCTGTGTGCTTATATGCATGTCTATGAATTACGTGAATTCAGATTGAAGAGAGGCAATGAAAAACAAGAGGAACTGCCAGGCGAACGGCAGGCCTCTGGAGCAGGCCTTTCCCATCCCACATCTCGTTACAGCTTTGTATGTCAAAAGCCGCTAATATATAAAACGAGTCAGACTTAATCCAGCTCCCAGAACTGAGTAGAGTGCGCAGACCTCGTTTTGACAAAATCCCATGAGGGAGGAGGATGAATATACCTTAACCCCACCCCCCGCTCCCCCGCCCCCCCCCATCTCCCCGAACCCCACATCCACGGGATGTGGAGTTTCCGTCCTCCGATTGGCGGTATTAAATGATTGCATGCTACAGGCTAGCTCTGCATCCTAAAGCCTCTCCATTATGTAGAATCAAGTGGTGATTTGATATTTAAATCTCATGGGTTTATCTGTGTATTACTGAGATTTATTACACAAATCCACACAAATCCCTTTAAGCGAACACTGTAGAAATACGTCTTTTGTGATAATGCTCTGTTTGGTCTTTTGAATGTTTATGAAAAAAAAAAAAGGTTTGGTGAACAGGCAGTCTGCCCCTTATAAGTGTATGTTAGGCTCATTTTTTTATTGTTTTTAACACTTACAAAGTACTCCATATATACACTGCCCGGCCAAAAAAAAAGTCGCACACTCTAATATTTCGTTGGACCGCCTTTAGCTTTGATTACGGCGCGCATTTGTTGTGGCATTGTTTCGACAACCTTATGCAATGTCACAACATTTATTTCCATCCAGAGTAGCATACGTTTTTGGCTGAGATCTTGTATTGACGACGGGAGAGTCGAACCATTCTGTAAAGTGTTCTCCAGCACATCCCAAAGACTTTCAATGGGGTTAAGGTCAGGAATCTGGTGGCTAATTCATGTGTGAAAATTATTCCTCATGGTGCCTGAACCACTCTTTCACAATTTGAGCCCGATGAATCTTGGCATTGTCATCCTGGCATATGCCCATTGATGGGATAACCTGGTCATTCAGTACATTCAGGTACTTCGCTGACTTCATTTTATTGCTGCATAATGTTGCTGAGCCTAGACCTGACCAACTGAAGCAACCCCCAGATCATAACACTGCCTCCAGAGGCTTGTACAGTGGGCACTATGCATGGCGGGTGCAATGGCGACTTTTTTTTTGGCCGGGCAGTGTATATCCATCCATTATCTAACCCGCTTATTCCTGGTCAGGGTCACAGGGCGGGGCTGGAGCCTATCCCAGCATGCACTCCCTATTTAAGAAACAATAAATATAGCAGCAGTTGTCAAACTCAATTATTTTGTTGACCGTCTAACTTTACAGATTATGTAAAAGTTTTTGCTTTATTATTAAAAGTAAATGTTAAAGAAAACAAAAGTCCTGCTGAGCATTGTGAATATAATAATTAATAATTTAATTAGTCACCAAAGAAAATTCACCAAAAAAGTTTTTCACTAAAAACACATAAAAAAATCGCAATCAAGATGCACAATAAAAAGGTCACCAGTGCAGATACATGCTGGCACATTGTTCTATGTGTTTGCCAGTTATTAATAACTGTTGTTTATCAAGTTAATTTGAATGTTTTTTATTGGATCAGTAACAGTGTTTGATAATGGACTATTCTAACAGCTATGATGTTGTTTCAAAAAGTCTAACACCCTATTCTAGTCATCCTCCAGAATAAACATGTGTGAAGCAACACATGAAATTACCTGCTAGACATCCAAAAAATAAATAAATAGAAAACCGGCCCCTATAATGTCTTACACATAACTGTCACAAAGTGCTGAATAATGCCATGTATATAATGCATACGTGTTCATTCAGTGCAGCCAGTCACATTTCATATATTACACACACACTAGATCAGTTCTGTATGTTGATGGAGAGTGACACTAGATATACAATATTATAGACAATATAGATATGCAGGTAGATCTGCAAATGGATACATTCTTTCCACTGGGGGAAAGTGGTTTGACCAACACAAATTCACACAAGTTCAACAAATGCACAAACGTTACATTAAGTTAATTAAATTAGCAACAAACAGGATATTATGACAGAAACCGGGTCAGGAGCTAATGGTTGCTTTGACCACTTAAAAAGAAACACATTTACGACAAAAGGTATGGAGCAGATAGAACAAAGGCGCTTGTGCCCTGTGCCTGTTTGAGCAAAGGTTACTCTAGTCTCCAACCACGTGCTTGCTGTTCACTAGCCTTAGCTTGGCTAGTGGGCGCTAATAAGGATGGCTAACGTGCGGTAACTACGGACTGAGGTGGATAGAAAAATAATGTAAAACTTTGGGAAAGGATTGTATGGTCTTGCAGAATTAAGATAATTCCTGAGAACAGAAGTAGCAGATGGCCAGGGTTGTGACAGTAGACTGGGAAGCTTATCATTGGCACATTTATTTAGACTGATTTACATATGTTTTTGTGCTATAAATTATTCAGCCATCTGGCGAGTTATGAACTTTGGCCCCACCTTTTGAACTGGGATGTATCGTACGTTCGAAAAGTATTAAGACGCCATTTGTTCAAATGTTTTTTTAATAATTTTTTTTAATCATATTTTTTTTATCTGTCATAGTATCAGAATATAAATACTGTGACAATGTTCAGACTGCATTTCTTCTCAATAAAGACACAATAATGGTGAACATTGGGAAATAGCTCCGGCTTTTGAGTAGGCAGATGCCAACCTTTTTCTTTGTCAGTATAATATTTCAACAAGGCACTTTAACCATCACATAAAATGGAGTCAATGACAGTCTAGTTCATATTCATAATTTATACAGCACGATGTAGAGGTGTGAAATGATATACATGTGCAGAGTGCATAATAAAGCCAATTAAAATATCAAAGGGAACATGAAAGGTAAAACTTCTCATTGACTCATTTATTTCTATTCACAAGGGGAGAAAAATTATTTATAATCTCCAAAACTGTTTAGATTTTTGGCACGATTATAGAAGTAAACAGAACCACACTGTTTATGATCTTGGGTGGGGGGGGTTATGAGTCTGTCACTTTGATGTTCAATACTGGGGCCTGGTTCAGTGTAGCCACAAAAACACCCTATTCTCTGTTTTCAGTTTCCTGATGAGCAGATTCAGTACAGATTTCTTTGTCACTGATACAACATCAGGAGTTTTGTTATTTAGATGAAGTTAACGGAAAAATGTATATGCAATTAAGTGTGCTAATAACTATTTTTAATTAATGGCACAGTGGCTTAATCAGTCATTGGCTTAAGAATTGACAATCAATCGGCTAAAGGGTACGAGAGACGGTCTGTAAAATTTGGGGCGATCGAAGATGGAGAATCATTGGGGTTTGGGGGGGGGGGGGTGGTTTGTGATGATCTTGCTTGGGCCTGTGTTTTGACTTTTTCTTTTATGGACTATTATCGATATCCAAATTTGCCTTGCACAAACCAAATGCTAATTAAGAAATTGTGAAATAAAAAGTTAACAAAATCGATGTTACTCAACTGTAAGCTATTTTGAGTGGGGATGGTTTTCCCGTGTGATGAGAACACGATTTTTCTTCTGCAAGTACTTACGTACATTCTGTCACTTCCCACAGAAGCATCACATTCCTTTTTTTCTTCATGCCTTAAAGAGGAAGTGCACTTGCTGTCTCCGCCTACTACACAATTTACAAAAATACTTTGTGGGGTGAGTGAGGGAGAGGGGTGAGGGGTGGAGGAGGTGTGTCCATCGTAGTTTGCATAAAATAATGTACAATGTACTAATGATTTCTTATAACTCAGATCAAACCGTCAAACTAGACATTGTAGATCAAAATATGACAAAATAACAGCATGGCCTATTTCTCGCCTCAAATATTTTCAGAAACTTATTTTAGTGGACTGTTTAGGTGGAATAAGAGAGTTTATGAACAGGGTGCCACATTGTTCCGGTTTAAAAACGTGGAGCGTAGTGCATTTAACCAATCAGGTGCCGGCTATTTCTGTTGTGGCCAGCATCACGTATCCATATGATGTAGAGGTACCTCTAAAGAGGTACTCTGACATCACAATTAGGGCGGGGCAGAGTGGGGAGAAGAAATAAAATTTCAACCTTTAGAGGGCAGCACTAAGACACGTTTCAACCAATTTCTTCTGATATACAATATTATTTCAGAATTGAAATAACGGAATGGATGAATGAGTTTATTAAGGAAGGCGTACAAACAAGTTTACAGGAAAAAAATTTAAAAAACATGATCTAGAGTGTAGTTACTCTTTAATGATTTTTATAGGGGTTTGAGCAAATTACGTTATTTTTTTTACAAGCTGACAAACCAAAGTGAACAAATCAGAGCTGACATTAATTAAAGTTTGAAGCTAATTGAGTAATTAGTCAACCCTTCAATGGGAATTATTATTTTATTTAGCTGCTTATCATTAAAGGGGAGATAACTTCTGATATTCTGTGAATTTTTTTTTCCGTTTTAACAGTTATCTTTTAAAGACCGAGCGATGCCAACTGCCAAATATAACAGACTCAGTAAACGCAATAAACATGATGAAGAAGCGTGCAGTTTTCATAATTTGAAAAAAGCACTCAGGTGCGAAGAAATCAAAAGCCCAAGGTTTGTGGAAAATCGCTGTTGATATCAATCCTAATGTGGTGGAACAACATGAGAAGTTTTGCGTCGGATTGATTAATATGCCATTAATGTTTTATCTCAGAGTTTTTTTTTCTTCTGTGGTGCCACTGTACGAATTAGTCGAGCTGAAAATGATCATTTTATTTGCAAATTCTAGAAGGCAGGCCTCGTTTCTGTGGTAGAACTGAGGTATTGAAATTAAAATAGGATCTAAACGAAGACTGACAGGGAGACTGCCGACGTTCTTAATGCTGAGGTTAAACAAACAGCGCATGATAAGTTCCAGGGTATGGGAGCATTACGGCTGCTGACAGTTCCCTGACTATTACAGCGAATGAGCCATTCCTATTGGTGGAGAAATGTGCACGTCTTTAGAACAGAGACGTATTCCTGCAGGGCTATATCTGTTTCTGGTCTTTGTACAATAACCCAGGTTCAATTAACTAATTACAATTTAGAATTAACATTTTAATAATTTGACAGACACTGTTAGACAAAAAAAGATTGGAAAAAGTGCATTTCCTATGATAAGCAAACACTACTAGAGCTATAGATTCAATCATATCTAATTAAGTTACAATCATATAATTACATCGTAAAATACCCCCCCCCCCCCCCCCCCCCCCCCTCTCTCTCTCAGGGAATTACTTGCGGATCAGTGCACATCATCCTAACAGTAGCCATACTAACTGCAACTGGACGTTGACGACAGCATCCATCTTTTCAGTTTTCACTGTCTGACAGAATGTGATTCAGGACATAATGTGGTTTTTTGACATTAAAGAAATGCTTGAATGGGAAAACCTGTGAGACAAGACCCATTCTGAGTTTGAGAATTAAATAGGTATTTTGTAGTTTCGTGGTATAAACTATAAATTGTGAACCACAAATATTACATACAGTTTGACATTTTAAACGGCTTTTCCGTTGTTTTCTGCCCTGACCTGTGGATGGATAGAAGATTCTAGCGTCTGTTATGTACATAATTTATGAGTCAGTTTCCTCAGCATAAGGAGGCCTAATTATTGTTATGTAAATATGAAATAACTGAAATGGGTCATTTACAACTAAATGGTGTTAATAGGCATTTATAGGAGATAGACATAGCCACTATTCATATGTTATAACATATGCGCACACTTCTGAATACGCATAGACACTTACACACATAATAACGATCTCAATGATGTATGCATATGCTAACCTTTAATACTATTAATATTAATACTCATAATAATAAAAATGAGCTCATCTCAACTACAGACAATTTGTAGCCGACAGCCATTTTCTTCCAGAATACTCAAAACTCATAGAGGCCTTTTATAATAGTTTTGATTTTCTGCCTCACTGGGTTATTGTAAAAAGCAGGGCTTTATGCTGCTGGGTTATTGTAAAAAGCAGGGCTTTATGCTGCTGGGTTATTGTACAAAGCAGGGCTTTATGCTGCTGGGTTATTGTACAAAGCAGGGCTTTTTTTTTTTTTTT
>CM056384.1:66522942-66531911 GCA_029718625.1 Synaphobranchus kaupii | reverse complement strand
AAACACATGAAGAGGTGTGCTGTATCAGAGTGTGAAATAAACACATGAAGACGTGTGCTGTATCAGAGTGTGAAATAAACACATGAAGAGGTGTGCTGTATCAGAGTGTGAAATAAACACATGAAGAGGTGTGCTGTATCAGTGTGAAATAAACACATGAAGAGGTGTGCTGTATCAGTGTGAAATAAACACATGAAGAGGTGTGCTGTATCAGTGTGTGAAATAAACACATGAAGAGGTGTGCTGTATCAGTGTGAAATAAACACATGAAGAGGTGTGCTGTATCAGAGTGTGAAATAAACACATGAAGAGGTGTGCTGTATCAGAGTGTGAAATAAACACATGAAGAGGTGTGCTGTATCAGAGTGTGAAATAAACACATGAAGAGGTGTGCTGTATCAGAGAGACTGAAATAAACACATGAAGGGGTGTGTTGTATCAGAGTGTGGAATAAACACATGAAGAGGTGTGCTGTATCAGAGTGTGAAATAAACACATGACGAGGTGTGCTGTATCAGAGAGACTGAAATAAACGCATGAAGAGGTGTGCTGTATCAGAGTGACTGAAATAAACACATGAAGAGGTGTGCTGTATCAGAGAGACTGAAATAAACGCATGAAGAGGTGTGCTGTATCAGAGAGACTGAAATAAACACATGAAGAGGTGTGCTGTTCCAGAGTGTGAAATAAACACATGAAGAGGTGTGCTGTATCAGTGTGAAATAAACACATGAAGTGAAATAAACACATGAAGAGATGTGCTGTTTCAGAGTGTGAAATAAACACATGAAGAGGTGTGCTGTACCAGAGTGTGAAATAAACACATGAAGAGGTGTGCTGTATCAGAATGTGAAATAAACACATGAAGAGGTGTGCTGTATCAGAGTGTGAAATAAACACATGAAGAGGTGTGCTGTATCAGTGTGAAATAAACACATGAAGACGTGTGCTGTATCAGAGTGTGAAATAAAGGCATGAAGAGGTGTGCTGTATCAGAGTGGTGAAATAAACACATGAAGAGGTGTGCTGTATCAGAGTGTGAAATAAAACACATGAAGAGGTGTGCTGTTTCAGAGTGTGAAATAAACACATGAAGAGGTGTGCTGTATCAGAGTGTGAAATAAACACATGAAGAGGTGTGATGTATCAGTGTGAAATAAACACATGAAGAGGTGTGCTGTATCAGAGTGTGAAATAAACACATGAAGAGGTGTGCTGTATCAGAGTGTGAAATAAACACATGAAGAGGTGTGCTGTATCAGAGAGACTGAAATAAACACATGAAGGGGGTGTGCTGTATCAGAGTGTGAAATAAACACATGAAGAGGTGTGCTGTATCAGAATGTGAAATAAACACATGAAGAGGTGTGCTGTATCAGAGTGTGAAATAAACACATGACGAGGTGTGCTGTATCAGAATGTGAAATAAACACATGAAGAGGTGTGCTGTATCAGAGAGACTGAAATAAACGCATGAAGAGGTGTGCTGTATCAGAGTGACTGAAATAAACACATGAAGAGGTGTGCTGTATCAGAGAGACTGAAATAAACGCATGAAGAGGTGTGCTGTATCAGAGTGTGAAATAAACACATGAAGAGGTGTGCTGTATCAGTGTGAAATAAACACATGAAGACGTGTGCTGTATCAGAGTGTGAAATAAACGCGATGAAGAGGTGTGCTGTATCAGAGTGTGAAATAAACACATGAAGAGGTGTGCTGTTTCAGAGTGTGAAATAAACACATGAAGAGGTGTGCTGTATCAGAGTCTGAAATAAACACATGAAAAGGTGTGCTGTATCAGAGTGTGAAATAAACACATGAAGAGGTGTGCTGTATCAGAGTGAAATAAAGACATGAAGAGGTGTGCTGTATCAGAGTGTGAAATAAACACATGAAGAGGTGTGCTGTATCAGAGTGTGAAATAAACACATGAAGAGGTGTGCTGTATCAGAAGTGTGAAATAAACACATGACGAGGTGTGCTGTATCAGAGAGACTGAAATAAACGCATGAAGAGGTGTGCTGTATCAGAGTGACTGAAATAAACGCATGAAGAGGGTGTGCTGTATCAGAGTGACTGAAATAACGCATGAAGAGGTGTGCTGTATCAGAGAGATGTGCAGGCAGCTGGAACAGGTAAGATGCCGTGTTATTGTGCAATAAGCCGTACTTCGCTGTATTTTTACTGATCTTCCAGCGCTCTACACTCCTGACGGCGTGCAGACATGGCTCTCCAAGGCCACACACTCGAGAGGGACTGTTTTCTTTTTGAGTTACTCAAGGAGAGGCCTGTTAGGGCATTCAAACACGACCCTGTGAGCAAGACCTAAAATCACACTTTAATTTGTTTTTCCAGAAAAATGTGACACTTTGAGGCTGAGAATTTTACAGCAGTACCTGTGTGTGTGTCTGCGCTTGTGTGTGTGGTGTGTGCCTGTGTATGTATGTGTCTGTGCTTGTGTGTTTGCGATTGTGTGCGTGTGTGCGTATGCTTATGTGTGTGTGTGTGTGTGTGTGTGTGTGTGTGTGAGACAATCTTGGGATATCTTGTAGCAACTAGAACCACAGTCATAGGCGGAGGGTGTGTAAGGCAGGGCCGGACATGGCGATTAAAATAATGTAGGCTATTAAATATAAATACAAATGCTAGCGATAGAGGATTCGAGTTAGCTCACTCAATGCACTAGGCCAGGGGTTCCCAAACCGGTCCTGGGGGACCCCTGTGTATGCTGGTTTTCGTTGCAACCACAGTTGCAATCCCAGAATTTTAACAAACTGTTAATTTTTCTTAATTAGGTGCTTGTCATGTTTGGAGGAATTATTCACCCTCTTAAGCCACATTATATCAGAAATAGCTATGGATGCCATGTAGAATAAACACTCCATGTTCACATTGTGCTTATTGTGCTATATTATTTTAAAAAGATAAGAAAATTATTTAACAGATCCATTTAAAGACTGATTTGAATCAATAGGCTCCTAATTGGTGAAAGTATGGACACATGGCCACTAAAACTAACCATTTGGGTAGATAATGAAGAATTCAAACACAAAGCAAATGATAACGAGCCAAACCTGCATTGTGTTAATAAGCTTAAAGAAAAAATTTAGTTAAACACATGTGTTCAACAACCTAATTAGGAGCCTATTGATTCACTTCACCTCTTTAATTTGAGTGAAAATACATTATTTTGTAACCTATTTTTATGTAATTGTTGCAATATAACACAATAAGCACATGGGGAGTTTGTTCTACATGGCATGCATAGCTATTTCTGACATAATGTGTCTTAAGAGGGCGAATAATCTCACGGAGCATTTCTGGACACACTTTCACACTCTGTTAATGTCAATTAAAAATGTTATAAATTATGTGTGTGTTGGCTTGCCATGCCGATAGAAAAAAACAAATCACGCATAGGCTATCTTCTTGCAGTGGAGTCACTTAAATAATTAGCCTATCAATATGACGTGAAATGTGATCGTATCTAAATAACTCAAATTTCTGGAGTGTCATTTTGTATGGGGGCGTCAGGGTTTTTGCTACATTGTAAATTCTTTGAGAATAACTGCGAAAACGGCAAATAAAATCACGTCCAAATTTTTGAAGCCCTAAATTCTGAAAAGGTAAAAGCTTTGACAAGTTCATGCAGTGTTTTTAACAGAAGGTAGTATTGATAGTAGATTATTGCTTCAGCATCTTTACTGAAGGGATAAACTGTCTACTGACTATTCTACCACAGCAAAACCATAGGCTACTATCTAACAGTATTTTACCTCATTGCCTTACCCTGCAGTTGTTTCACCCTCTGCCTATGACCACAGTTCCCCTTCACCTCAAAGTCAGTGTGAGGCAGGTAAATTATGACACACTTGTCATTATTAGGGACATACAAGTGTGCCATCCATAGAGCAGCATGGCTGATGGAGTCAGAGCTCATTGTGCTACATCCTTTTCTTTCTGTCAGTTCCTGCAACACGTGCGCGGTTTGTGAAGGCCACCGCTTCTCTCTGTCTTTAATGTTTGAGCTACCCAAAAGGCATTCTGGGTAAATTATGGCACCCGCGGCAGCAGCGGGGTGCATTCTTCCAGTGCGTATGCGCTCACCCCTGGCAGTCTAAAACCGTGAGTCACAAAGAGCGAAGAGCCTTTTGAACAGCGAATGCCAGCTCGCGTTCGTTAGCCCGTCTTTTCGCCGCAAAGTTCACCCGTCGGTTCGAGAGAGAGAGCGTGCCGTCGGAAAAACGTTTCTTTTCACTCTATCTCAGTCGTCACCATTTAATTAACTTGCGGCCCTGATAAATGTAAAAATCTCACTTTACATTAACAGCACATCTCTTTTCTGAGTGGAGAAAGTGTATATCTGCCCCCCCATTGTGTTAGCGAGCTAGCTGCCCGGTGGCACCCCGCGAGCATCAATTATGAAATGCTATGGATAAAAGATTTATTCAGTTTCTACTTGCAGGCAACCACCTGAGCTTGACTGATTAATCTTCTCACCGTCCTGAAAAGGCGATAAAGGAGTTCAAGGTCCTGTCGGAATGCAAGGTTTTTTGAAAATGAAATCTGCACAGATGCAGTGGTTGAGTCTGGCTTTTCAAAAGTTCAAAAGGAGGGCGACCTTGTGGCAGTGAGTGATGCGGTTTTGCGGCGTGTTTGGCGGTGATACCGAGGGAGAAGCTGTTTTTATTTTCGCTTCAGACGCTCGGGGGAAATGTTAAGGATGCGGCGCAGACCGACCTGAGATACAGAGACGTGTGGGAGAGACGCAGGTGGAAGAGACGGAACATGAAGGTGCAGACTGGCAGGTGAACGAAGACTGTGTTGGGACTGGGGGGGGGGGGGCGTAGGCAGGGCGTATGGCTGGGGGGCCATAGTCTGGGGGCTGTAGACTTGGAGCATGGCCTAGGTCTAACAGTATAGCTTTTTCACACATGGAGCCTCAGCCAGAAATGTTTCTGTAAATTTTCCATTTAGGGGTCCTGTGTGAATGAGAGGCGGAGGAAGGCTAATCTCCAGGCCCTCCTCGTATAACTTTGCCGGCTTGTGGTATAGCAGCTCGTGGATGGGGGGGGGGGGGGGGGGGGGGTTGGTATGGAAGAACTTGACTGGCCTGCACAGAGCCCTGACCTCAACCCCATCGAACACCGTTGGGATCAATTGGAAAGCCGACTGCGAGCCAGGCCTAATAGCCCCACATCAGTGCCCAACCTCACTAATGCTCTTCTGACTGAATGGAAACAAATCCACACAGCAATGTCCCAGCACCTAGTGGGAAGCCTTCCCTAGGAGAGTGGAGGCTGTTATAGCAGCAAATGGGGACCAACTCCATCAGGGCCGGATCATGGTCCCGTGAGGCCCCTAGGCACATGTCTTTTGGAGCATCCCCCCCCTCCCCCCCCTCGCAAAATCATTCACTAGATCATCAAAATCTAGCTGTCTGACAAGGTCTGAGTCTATTGACATAAGTGACGATGAGCAGAGACGTGTTTGGCACATGCTACTCCGCAGCTCATTTTTGATTCTGCCTAAAAGGGAAAATGTCCGCTCACCCTGGCAGTTTGTCACTGGCAAAGTTAGAAAAATCCGAAGTGCCACGAAAACATTGTAAAGTTGCAATGTAGCCCAAGTGCCACGAAAACTGCACATTAAGTGCCTGCAACGTCTCAAGCAATTTAGTTGGGCACTTCTCATCCTCACAGTCAGACATGAAAGACTTGAATTGGATGAGTTCGTTGGCAAAGTTCATGTCCAGGTCTGATGGATATGCAGCAGAGTGCATTTACCTTTTTCACTATGACATCGCTGTTAGACACCCGATCTGACGGAACTCCAAAGAGACCGGTCAAACGCTTGTAAGCGTCCAAGCAATGTTCAAGGCACGCCACTAGCTTATCAATGACCACATAAAATGTTTCTATTTTGAACGTCTCCCTCCCCTCACAGTGTCTCACCTGGCTCTGAGCTCTCATCTGAAAATGTTTTGCGTTTCCTCTGTCGCTGAAGATCGTGCTTATAAGACTGAGAGACACCTGTCACATTTAAGGCTGCCTTTTCAAAAGCCTCAAAATGGTCTCGCTGTCCGCCACAAAATCCCTCAACTAAGACAAAAGCTGTGCTGCTACAGAGATATCAATGTCAGTTTTCTGTAGGTGCATGCTTATTGCGTGGAACCGGTCAAGTATGACGTCCCAGAAATGTGCCGATGAACTCTAAGGTGTCCAATTTAGCACATAGTCCAGCGGCCTCAATTTGAGCATCTCTTTTCTCATTATCATCATTGCACATACCACTGAAGGCCTCTCTAATGTGGGTGTAATTTCTCCACAGTGCCTTGGTTGACTCTGCCCGAGCACTCCACCGAGTACTGGACAGCGATTTTAATGTCAGTCTGACATCGGTCTTCCGAAAGACTTTCCCCCATCTGTGTGTGGATGAAGAGCAAAACGTGTACAGTGACTGCAACATGTTAAACTCATCAGCCTCTGGGCTACTGCTGTCTAAGGGGTTAACACCAACTAAGTTACGTGAATGCGCTGTGCAAGGCACATACTCTATCAGAGGGTTTTTTTGTTTCAGGTGGGCCTGTAGCCCATTGTATTTTCCTGACATGTTGCTTGCATTGTCATGACTGACCTCTACAGTTTGAGAGGTCCAACCGAAGGCCCTCCACCATCAAAGTCACACAGTCTGCTCAACTTTTACCAGTGTGGCTCTCAATTGGCTCAAAGCCCAGAAATCGCTCCACCACATTCCCGCTGCTGTTAACAAATATGAATATGAATGTTAATTGGTCCACATGTGACAGGTCTGGGGTGGAGTCAACAATTATTGAAAAATATCTGGCATCCGAATCTCATCTGCTATTGTTTGGCGAGTTTTCTGACCCATTAGCTCAATTAGTTATTCACATATTGTCGATGGACAAATAGGACACTGTGCCTCTTCCTTTTCTACCAAACCTTTTAATATGTTCAGCTAAGAATGGATCAAATTGTGATAGCAATTCTAGGATGCCAAGGAAATTACCGTTATGGGTTGACCCAAACCGTTCATCATCTCCCCTAAACGCAAGTCCTCTTTCAACCAAGAACTTGATCACTGCTACAACCCTTTTCAAAATGTCCCTCCAGTATTTATGTTACCCATCAAGTTGCTGCATGAGATCTGCATCTATAGCACTGCCCTTTGTCCGCTGGTGCAAGGCAAGCACGCATGATCTGTGTTCTACACTCTTTTCGTGTTCCCCTATTCTTTCAGAGTGCTTCCAGTCACTAAACCCCTGACTAAAGCCACGAGCTTGCTGGAGAACAGTTTGCATGCAAAACAGTACACACAGCCTGTTGAGGGTGAGTACAGTAGCCACTGTCTAGAAACCTTCTGCCCATTTGCCAATATACAGTTCAGAAGTTCATTGTTGAAACTTTTAGTCTTTCCACCAAGTGCTCTATCTCGGACTGAAGCTGGGTATTTTTCACTGCAGTTTTGGAAGGGGACTGCTCCTCTTTCAATAAGCACTGACTTAACAATGTCTCTGGAAGTGCTTTGCGATAATGCAGGGTCAGTGACCTCATAGCATCAGGAATGGCTTGGTTGCTGATTTGATTCTTGTGAACTGCCCCTGAGGTGGAAATGATGGTTCTTGTATACCATTATCTGAATGGCTCTGGGGGAGCGACAACATTACTGCAAACTGAACTAGTGCTAGTTCCTTCCTCACAGCTGACAATAGTGCTGCTGTCATCATTATTACTATCAGCGGGTTTTTGAAAGAAATTTGCAATGAGTGGAACACACTGCCTCTCTTGCCTCCTTTTCTTTTTCGGCTTTCCTTTTGGGAGCACCACTATTCCAGCGTTTGTGGTACATATTTCAGAACTAGTATGCTATTTATATGAATATGTTTATAGCATATCTAAATAGTTATTAAATAATAATTGAATTAATACTAATAATGACAACACCCTTCAAATACTGTTGTTGGAAAATACAATCAAGTGGTAGTATTGTATAGTCTACTTGTACCTAAAGGCAGCTTTGAGTAGATAGCACATAAAACAAAATAACCCTAACCCTTTAAAAAAGCTGTTAGAAAATAGCCCTTAGGAGGGATTGTTGAAATAGCCTTTAAAAAGGCTGTTGTTTTAGAAAAAGATGAAAAAAGTTTCTGAATATATTACTGTGGCATACCAAGCAAGAAAACAGGCATCTGTCTGTGGCATTTCCTACCAAGAAATGTCTTATATACCTGCCTGACACAGAGAGAATTGTGTTGCTTGAAATTCAAAAGATAAATTTTTTTTCATTGGCTGAACAACTAACAAATGTTTCTGATAAGTCAGTGAAATGACTTGGTGGAGACTATGCACGTAGGCCACACCCCATCGATGGGTAGGGTAAAAAAAGACCTCGTAAGAGATGTTGACAATTTGCATGTCAACGTTAGCATTAGCTACTTCCGCGGATCTAAAAACAGATGGTCTATGGAAAAAATGAATGGGGTTTTCCTTAATCGCTAAGTATAGATTGGGTCTCTTATATATGCGTTAGTGTATGAAAAAATATAGCTTTTGACATATTTTTTTAATGTTTCACAAAATCGCTAGCTAATAAGCTCTCAATGAGGTTTTTATTAAAAAAACAGTCCAACTTTCTCTCTCTCTCTCTCTCTCCTCTTTCTCTCTTGTCTCTCTCTCTTTTTTATCCTCCAGTCCTCTGGGTTTGGGGAAGTTCCACGAGGCTAAGGGGAATGATCTGTATGCAGTGTCTGTTAAGGTCAGGTGGCAGGATGAGCTAGCTGACCAGACAATAGCAGGGTACAGGTGGAGTGTGTATCCAAGGTGACCAGACAATAGCAGGGTACAGGTGGAGTGTGTGTATCCACGGCCCCATGGTGACCAGACAATAGCCGGGTACAGGTGGAGTGTGTATCCAAGGTGACCAGACAATAGCAGGGTACAGGTAGAGT
>CM056384.1:66480442-66515442 GCA_029718625.1 Synaphobranchus kaupii | reverse complement strand
AACCATAACAATATTAACAAATATACCATCCCAAGAGTATGTAAAAAACAATCAATTACAGTCCCATTTGATATAGGCACATTATCACCATAAAATATATTATCACCATAAAATATTGAAAAAAAAATTCTGCAAAGAGAAGCATATTGGATACATTATTTACAGAGTATCCTAAGGGTTTAAATCGAGAGTTATCACTGTCCTGCTTTTTGTAAAACTTATTGGTGATAATGAAGAAGGTAGATGGCTGAAACTTTTTTTGCTGCCATAAAATAAATATATTACATGAGTGTGGACATTTTTTTTTTTTTTACAGTCCCTTGCACTGAGTCACGAGCCAAGATGTAGTGTTTTTTTGAACGGGGCTTGGCTTAATAAGACCTTATCTTTTCTCTATTTCTACCACTACCAAATCATCTGTCATCTTCTCCATGAGCCCAAAATTGTAAATCATTCATTCACCTGGATGTTGCCCGTAAGTTAATTTCAGGGCGATATTGTGACATTCTGCACTGCAATACAGCACTTCCTAGAAACTCTTGAGAAACCTCCTGTTGTGAAGCAGAGTTGATGGAAGGAAGGCAGGAACTGGGCATCTGGTGAATGTAAAGAATCTGTGGTAACGGCTCCTCCTCAGTGTCCTCTGGCCGGTACCATGCAATCTTACCACGGTTCTACTTCCTAGCAGAGGTCCTGACTGTTTCATGATGAGACCCGCGTGAAATCTGGACATTATGGCTCAAGGGAAAGGGATGTCTTTGACCCGTTGGTGTGAGGGTGTCAAAGGTCAAGGGTCAATGGCCAAGGATGTCACACCGATTGTGTTCCCAAGATTCAGTCCATAAAGAAAAAGCAACAAATGTGTAACACAACATACTGTCCCCCTGAAATGGCCAATTACCGTAAACAATTAAGAATCAATTAGCCGCTCGTCCACAGTTAACACTAATTAGGGTACAGCTGACTGCATGTTCGGACATGCTGCAAGTCTTGGCTGTTGGCCTGAAGCCCATTGATGCGCGAGTTTGTTTTCATACGAGATGAAGGAAAAACATCTGTCAGTTACGTGCTGGTATTTTCATTATCTGGAGTGGGCTACCAAATGAACAGCCTGTGTGTGTGTGTGTGTGTGTGTGTGTGTGTGTGTCAGTGTATATGTGTGTATGAGTGTGTGTGTGTGTGTGTGTGTGTGTGTGTGTGTGTGTGTGTGTGTGTGTGTGTGTGTGTGTGTGTGTGTGTGTGTGTGTGTGTGTGTGTGGCATGAGAGAGGCAGGGAGTATGATGGTCCATCGAGCATATAATACAACACAAATAAATTTTTGTTTACCCCTTGATGAAATTTAATAACATAAACTCATTAAAATAAAGGCCTGGCCCACCTAATTATTCTTGAACAATATTGAAAAATGAGATAAATATTAACTGGACACTTGAGCCTAGGGAGTGCAATCAAATTCGTTTTTTTTAAGAGGAAAAAAAGATTCACACTGCAAAATTAGCACAGCAATAATAAAAACGTAATGAAAATATGGCATTATGTGGCTCCCCATTGCTCAACACCTAGCTTGCAATTGTAAGCAAAGTTTAAACTGAGTAATTGTGCTGTGTTTTGACAGCTCTATAAAGGTCAGAGCCTCAGCTTCATCTGTTATTTCCGGTGGCGGTACGGAAAAGAGGATTACTTCTTTTTTTTAAATCCTGTCACAGAAAAAAATCTAAAATCAATACATTACTGAACGCTGCAAATCTAACCCCACTTAACACCGAGTTAATTTGCTTACCTTCACAGCTGCCTCTGTTCCCAGTGTATGCGTCTGTCGATGAACGCCACGGTTACGCAACTCGAATCAATACCAAAGTCACCGTGCTTCCCCAAGTCACATCTACACCTACCGTGAACAAAAGGTTTCCAGAGTTTAGTGTTTAATATGCCCGTCAAACTTCGCATTGCTACCACTGAGCCACATTCTGTATGTAGTTTTGACAGTGAGAAATGCTAGCCCCTGTGGGGGAGTTTTCTGTTATGTAAAACAAATGTAAAAAATAAATAGATCAGCACTTACATTTTCTCAAAATCTCAAAACGGTAAAAAAAAAAAAAAAAGAATATGGAAAAATAAAAATTCTTCAAAAATACATAAAATGTTAAGTGTTGAGCTCACCTCTCTGGATAGCCCACACCTACTGCAAATATGTCAAAAGAGAGAGAGAAAGAAAATACAGATTGTACTTTTATTCAAACATGGGAAATAATCGCTCAGTGAATTCATTTTCTGGTAGGATTCTAAGCAAACAAATACATATTCATTCATGTCTCTCTCTATCTTCCCCTACCCCTTTCTCCTTCTCTCTCTCTCTCTGCCCCTCTCTTTCTAAATTCTAATCTCTATTTAATTTCCTGTGTCAGATCTTTACTTTTATTAAACATATTGTATATGATATTGTCCTCTCTGACGCCCCTGCGCGTGATGCGGCTGAGAGGCTGTAATTGAGGTTTAATGAGCTCGTAGTACCCTACATGGAACAGCTGGGCTCAAGACACTTCTGCTTAGACTTTCATGTTTTATTTTCTGTTTGCGTAATGCGACGCATATTTTATGGAGTAATATCGGCGTTGGGGCGGCACAAAAGCGCGCTCTGTGTCGTACAACATCAATTACCGTCAAGGAGCACGTCTGAAGGTCAGGGAATGCTTATATTTTATTGGCCGTGATCCATTAGCGCCGAATTAACGCCGCAGTTGATCAATCAACATAAATGCCTCCCGATACGAGGCGGTCTATAAATTCGGATCGCGCTTGCTTGTACGTACGGGTCGTTAATCCGTTTCCCCACTATCAATCAAATATCAATAATATCGTATTCAGCACGGCGGTCTTCGGAGGAAGAGTATGCAGCAGTGATGTTTCCTGTGTACCTGGATCAGTCCTTCTGCGTGTGTGTGCGTGCGCGTGTGTGTGTGTGTGTGTGCGTGTGTATGTGTGTGTGCGCGCGTTTTAATGAATTCGACTGCATCCGTGACCTATATAGAACAATACCTGTACAGGTAAGCTGTACTATCTGCTGTGTTTGATGCATGTTATATGGGTGCTGTTTATCTTTTAATCTGTGAGACAGTCGGATCTTAACCAGGACGCTGGTTCGTCTTGTATCTGTCTCTTTAGTAGACGTCTTTCAAGGAAGGAGGTTTGGGAGGATGTGGTGGCTGAGACACAATTTTCATTGGTTAATTTTTGTCACATGGCTCAGGTTAATTAATGTACTTCCTTATGATGTTTCAATCAGCCCATACATAACATGTCTTTGCATCAACCACAATTTGTTCACAGATTCGCAGGTGGGAAAGCTATTTCTGTCACACAGCTAGCAATGAAAACGGCAAACACAAGAACACATCGGTTGCCACAGATAAAAACTGATCCTCTAAACAGGCAGGATGTGTGATTACTAATCAACACCCCCACAATGCCCTTCCGTATTATGATACGCACAATTTGAAGGTCGATTAATGTTTTTGGTGGAATATGACAGCTCTCTGTGGTTAAAAGTCATTAACCCACTGCTACTGGCTCCAAACCTCTTGATAATCTCGAGGTCATGGTAAATGGCACCATTGATAGATTTGATTTCAGATAATCGTGTTTTTCGTTTTTCAGGATAAATGCCCACTGGTTGTGAAGTGTATAGAGGACAGATAATTAACATATTTTCCATTAGTGACTACATCAAGCCAGCGATCCGTACTTTCAATTTGCTTTACAACAGAGGACAGATAGTGACCACAAAATGGAGGCCGCGTAAATTCACTGCTCCTTGTCAGCCAAGCTAAAGACTCACTGCATTGCAGTAGGGCAGCTAAAGTGCAGGTAGACTGATTTACCGCCTGTAATGCGCAATTCCCTTCCCCCAAAGTATGTGAAGATGCAGTCTACAGAGAAGGACTCATTAACTCTTTGAAGAGTTTTTCGGAATGTTTTTTCAAGTTCTAAGTCAGTGTTCTAGAACTCCATTGCTTTCAATTACCAGCAGTGATTGTTACATCAGCATTAGAATGTTCCGTTAAGGACATTCTAATCACATATTTGTAATCTTACACCTTGAACTAAGGATGCTAAGCACAGCTGGTGAATACGCATGGGCATTCCAAAATAAAATAAAAAATTTGATTCAGACCCAAGAAACCAGGTGAGTGGATTTAATGGCGTAATCAACCGCTTTAACTGTTCAATTAATTAAGTGCTGAGTATCAGTGAAAAAGCATTGGACCCTGGGCTTTCCTGGGACCTGGCCTGGGATCTCAGCCCACAGCGTAGCTCTGCCAGGGAGCACTCAATTCGCTATTGACCCACCTGATTAACTAAGTGTAAATGAAATATTCTCACACTGTAGAGCTCCTGTTGTTTGTTCTTCAGTCCCCAGACGACTGCCTGCTGATTAAGAACTTTACTTTGCTTTTAAAAGTAAGCTGGCCAGAAGTCATGTGTCAATTAAACTGCCTTGATATTGACACAGACAAACAGATGGATAGATGGATGGATAGATAGATAGATAGAAAGAAAGAAAGAAAACTTTATCTACAGTGGGTAACTTTAAATGATAAAAATATAGGGCAGCAGTAATTTGAGAATTGCCCACATTTGTGTGCAATTTGCTTGGATGCAATAAAATAGCCTTTGAAGTCTTTTTTTTGTTGAAAAATCTACTCTTCTTGGTTATTTTATTGTAGTGTGGAAATGTATGTCAGTTCATTGTAGTTTAATCTTAATATGCTTTTATTTTCCCCATAAGTTGTTGTTGGACCTTTATTTTTTAATCAAAACCGATGTGTACCAGGTGCTGTCATGGCTATCGGGGGACAGTCAATCGTTACAAATGAAATTACCAAAAGTTTGGTATGAAGCCTCTGACCTTGTTTGTTAACAGGAAATTTCACACAAGGTATTTAGATCATGAAGGCAGAGTTATCAGGGCAACCAAGGGAGGCGTTTTCTAAGACCTGCGCACAGCAACATCTGTTGTGAAATTATGTACCCACAAGATTTAGTGGGGTATTTACCAAGAGCCATTATGTAAATATGCGTTTATATGTCGCTAGAGCTATTAAAGGCTCATGTTGAGCATATGGTAGGAATGCCAAATAACATAGCAAGCAATAGCTCTTGCTCATTCCTTTCTGACCCAACTGCCAAAATGATGTTTGTGCAAAGACACTGCCGCAAAAAATACTACAGATCCCAACTGTTAGAATAAACACAAAATGCTAAGAGAGGTAGTGGAAAAGCTGGCAAATGTTTTGTCCAAAATGAAAGTGCATAATCTGCATATCTCCTCCTGTACTATAAGCAGGAAAGAATATCAGCTTAGCTATGAGCAGGACCTGATATCAGCTCAGCTATATATAAGCAGGAAATGATATGAGCTCAGCTGTAAGAAGGAAATGATATCAGCTCAGATATAAGCAGGAAATGATATCAGCTCAGGTGTAAGAAGGAAATGATATCAGCTCAGATATAAGCAGGATATGATATCAGCTCAGCTATGAGCAGGATATGATATCAGCTCAGCTATAAGCAGGATATAATATCAGGTCAGCTATAAGCAGGATATGATATCAGCTCAGCTATAAGCACGATATGATATCAGCTCAGCTGGAATCAGGAAATGATATCAGCTCAGATATAAGCAGGAAATGATATCAGCTCAGCTATAAGCAGGATAGGATGTCAGCTCAACTATATGCAGGAAAGGATATCAGCTTGGCACAATTCTGGAACACAATGACATTTACCGTGTGGTGGCACAGCCGTCAAATTAAGAGGGTCGCAATGCATAAACTGTGTTTCAAGTTTTATTTATTTATGACAAGACAGGGAATCATACACCCCCCCACACACACACACACACTCCCCATCCTCCTGCTGCCCCATGAAGATAATACTTGAAATGGAGGAGAAATGAAAGTCCATGCAAAAAGAGAGCAGGAGGGAGAGAGAGAGGGAGGGATGGAGGGATGGAGGGATGGAGGGATGGAGGGATGGAGGGATGGGGGGAAGAAATGTGCTTCAAATAGTGCACTTGAAGGTGAGTTCTTAGTCGGTTTATCTTTTTAAGGTGGCTATATGGCTATATCTTCAGGCTAGCACATAAGGGGGGTGAGGGTGTTTGAAAGCTTTGAGGTGGGAGAGAGAATTGAAATGACCCATTACGACAACCCCCCCAACCCCCCCCCCCCCCCCCCCCCCCCCCCCAGTCTAGAATGTTAAGAACCTTCTAATCACAAATTTTAAAATATATACTGTATATATACACATGTACAGTGCCCTCCACTATTATTGGCACCCCTGGTAAAGATGAGTAAAAATGGTTATTAAAAAATTCCCTGTTTGGTGAATTAGCTTAATCTCACACTGAAAAAATGAGAAAAATCCAACCTTTAATTGAAATAAATGTATTATGAGGAAAAAAATCCGTCATCAAGAAATAATTATTTTTAACAAAACCATGTGTGCCACAATTATTGGCACCCCTGCATTTATATATAGAATAAAGTAATCATTTTTAATATTTGGTCACATATCCTTTGCATGCCATGACTTCCTGATGTCTGTGACCCAACAACATCAAAAGACTCTTGATATCTTATTTTCTGGTACTCTTACAAGCGATACTATAACGTCTCTGCATTTGAATGGATCTCTATGGGAATTGTGGGGTGGGACTAGGCTTGTGTCTCCAAGCATACAGCATTAATACAACCGCTTACTCTACTGAAGCTGGGCTTGTGTCTCCAAGCTTACAGCATTAATACTGCTGCTTACTCTACTGAAGCTGGGCTTGTGTCTCCAAGCTTACAGCATTAATACAGCCGCCTACTCTACTGAAGCTGGGCTTGTGTCTCCAAGGTTACAGCATTAATACAGCCGCTTACTCTACTGAAGCTGGGCTTGTGTCTCCAAGCTTACAGCATTAACACAGCCGCTTACTCTACTGAAGCTGGGCTTGTGTCTCCAAGCTTACAGCATTAATACAGCCTCTTACTCTACTGAAGCTGGGATTGTGTCTCCAAGCTTACAGCATTAATACAGCCGCCTACTCTACTGAAGCTGGGCTTGTGTCTCCAAGGTTACAGCATTAATACAGCCGCTTACTCTACTGAAGCTGGGCTTGTGTCTCCAAGCTTACAGCATTAATACAGCCGCTTACTCTACTGAAGCTGGGATTGCGACTCCAAGCTTACAGCATTAATACAGCTGCTTACTCTACTGAAGCTGGGCTTGTGTCTCCAAGCTTACAGCATTAATACAGCTGCTTACTCTACTGAAGCTGGGCTTGCGACTCCAAGCTTACAGCATTAATACAGCTGCTTACTCTACTGAAGCTGGGGTTGTGACTCCAAGCTTACAGCATTAATACAGTCGCTTACTCTACTGAAGCTGGGATTGTGTCTACAAGCTTACAGCATTAATACAGCCGCTTACTCTACTGAAGCTGGGATTGCGACTCCAAGCTTACAGCATTAATACAGTCGCTTACTCTACTGAAGCTGGGATTGTGACTCCAAGCTTACAGCATTAATACAGTCGCTTACTCTACTGAAGCTGGGATTGTGTCTACAAGCTTACAGCATTAATACAGCCGCTTACTCTACTGAAGCTGGGATTGTGACTCCAAGCTTACAGCATTAATACAGCCGCTTACTCTACTGAAGCTGGGCTTGTGTCTTCAAGCTTACAGCATTAATGCAGCCGCTTACTCTACTGAAGCTGGGCTTGTGTCTACAAGCTTACAGCATTAATACAGCCGCTTACTCTACTGAAGCTGGGCTTGTGTCTCCAAGCTTACAGCATTAACACAGCCGCTTACTCTACTGAAGCTGGGCTTGTGTCTCCAAGCTTACAGCATTAATACAGCCGCTTACTCTACTGAAGCTGGGCTTGTGTCTCCAAGCTTACAGCATTAACACAGCCGCTTACTCTACTGAAGCTGGGCTTGTGTCTCCAAGCTTACAGCATTAATACAGCCGCTTACTCTACTGAAGCTGGGCTTGAGTCTCCAAGCTTACAGCATTAATACAGTCGCTTACTCTACTGAAGCTGGGCTTGTGACTCCAAGCTTACAGCATTAATACAGCCGCTTACTCTACTGAAGCTGGGATTGCGACTCCAAGCTTACAGCATTAATACAGCCACTTACTCTACTGAAGCTGGGCTTGTGTCTACAAGCTTACAGCATTAATACAGCCGCTTACTCTACTGAAGCTGGGATTGTGACTCCAAGCTTACAGCATTAATACAGCCGCTTACTCTACTGAAGCTGGGCTTGTGTCTACAAGCTTACAGCATTAATGCAGCCGCTTACTCTACTGAAGCTGGGCTTGTGTCTACAAGCTTACAGCATTAATACAGCCGCTTACTCTACTGAAGCTGGGCTTGTGTCTCCAAGCTTACAGCATTAATACAGCCGCTTACTCTACTGAAGCTGGGATTGTGTTTCCAAGCTTACAGCATTAATACAGCCGCTTACTCTACTGAAGCTGGGATTGTGTTTCCAAGCTTACAGCATTAATACAGCCGCTTACTCTACTGAAGCTGGGCTTGTGTCTCCAAGCTTACAGCATTAATACAGCCGCTTACTCTACTGAAGCTGGGATTGTGACTCCAAGCTTACAGCATTAATACAGTCGCTTACTCTACTGAAGCTGGGATTGCGACTCCAAGCTTACAGCATTAATACAGCCGCTTACTCTACTGAAGCTGGGCTTGTGTCTCCAAGCTTACAGCATTAATACAGCTGCTTACTCTACTGAAGCTGGGCTTGCGACTCCAAGCTTACAGCATTAATACAGTCGCTTACTCTACTGAAGCTGGGATTGCGACTCCAAGCTTACAGCATTAATACAGTCGCTTACTCTACTGAAGCTGGGATTGCGACTCCAAGCTTACAGCATTAATACAGTCGCTTACTCTACTGAAGCTGGGATTGCGACTCCAAGCTTACAGCATTAATACAGCCGCTTACTCTACTGAAGCTGGGCTTGTGTCTCCAAGCTTACAGCATTAATACAGCTGCTTACTCTACTGAAGCTGGGCTTGTGTCTCCAAGCTTACAGCATTAATACAGCTGCTTACTCTACTGAAGCTGGGCTTGCGACTCCAAGCTTACAGCATTAATACAGCCGCTTACTCTACTGAAGCTGGGATTGCGACTCCAAGCTTACAGCATTAATACAGCTGCTTACTCTACTGAAGCTGGGATTGCGACTCCAAGCTTACAGCTCTAAATCCCGCGCAGCTAGACCAATGAGGGAATAGCCCGGAACGAAGGTTTAAACGTGATATTTTCCGCTGTTGCTGTGGGAAAAGGTAAGAGTGTTGAAATGTTACTGTTATTACAACCGGATGAGACTGCTTCTTTAAATTTGCGGGATCAGCTAGTAATTGACCACGTGTCAGAGACAATAGTACCACTTTGCCTCCCGCTCTAGTCTGGTCTGCAGGCTGACTCCAGCTTACCCAAAAAGGCAGCCTGGGTATATTATAATAACGGTCAGCCACCAACGCTGATTCCATACTCGTATAAATCTGACTCCAATTTAATTATTAGTATATAATTTCAAATGTAGAATTTATAATTGATTTGTTAAGGTACTCTCGTACTCTTGAGCCTGTTCTCTGAACTGGATGCGCCGGTTCCACCGGGTGCTACATACGGCCGTTTATGTACACCACTCACGGCTGACTAGATGTCTCCATTTATCTCAGAGGTTGCGGAGGGGGCCACTTCATAAGGTATAGCCTATCCTAAAGGCTCAGGGACCCGAGAAGATAATATTGGCAACGCCCGTTCTCAACATGTATAAAAGGCATGCGGAGATGATCTAACTTAAGACAGAGTTCTACGGGTGCAATACTCCGTGATACATTAAGCTTAACTAGTCAATCTCCCTAGATCAGCAGAGGGGGAAATCCAGACTGAGGAAATCAATCAACTCATTACCGTGTTAACAGAGATAGAATGTCTTTTTCAGAGAAACCACACAAATCAAGTTTAACAGTTTACCAGGTAGGTTCTTTACTTTAAAATAATCAAATCATAGTTACAAATTACAACGCAACATATTAAAAATAGAGTATAGAAAAATATTAATTCATACCTGGCAATTCACTACACAATACACAAAGTGAGATGTGTGAGAGAGTCTGACTACAGCTTCCCCCGAGTTCTTTGCTTCCTTTGATTATATGCCCAAACTCTGTGTTTGATCTGGCTGTGGATGATCGTAAAACCATAAACTGGCCAGAAGGCTAATATTGCACCTTTCGTCCCTCCTTCAAGGGGGGTTTGGCAGAAAGAGTTTCCTGTGGTATAATTCCACAGAGGCAGTTTACTCCTGAGTTATGAAATATATATTTCCTCCATGTTGACCATTGAGGAAATATAGGCTATTGCACCACACACACCAAGACCATCAAAACGATATCAAACATGAATAGGTCTACGTTCGTGTTGTCATGCGCATCCCATCTCTGCATAGCTTTCAAATGTGATCAATATCAATGCCACAAACAGTCCCAGGATTCCTGTTGAAGAACATTACATTATACCCTAGTTTCCCCTGTTCAGTCAGGTACATTAACTGTGTGTATTTATTCATGTAACACTGAGAAACTGAACAATATATACTTATTCCTCTGGAAAAAGAGTGTGCAATGTATGTTCCAGTGTCAGGACTATTTCCAGTATATACTGCACAATGTAGCCTAAATATTCATCACATTTTAAGGGTTTTAAGCTTTAGGAAAACCAACGCAGTCTGTACTGTTATACCATGCTGTGATTTGAATGAAAAGGATGTGACCTGTCTCAGTGACATCAGGCGGGGGCAGTCTTGCATTGTCCGTGCGCGGGAGTTTCAAACAGATCAGAGTCTCTCCCAAGATCATAAAATCCTAGGACATTCTCGGACACCGTAAACCTTAGGCCAGATGGTCTCAGCAAACATCCCGGCACCAGACGCGTGACTTTATTACCACTTCCCGGTATTGTGTTCTTAGGTGCTCTGGGGTGTCGAATCCTGTCTTACACAGCATTAATACAGCTGCTTGCTCTACTGAAGCTGGGATTGCGACTCCAAGCTTACAGCATTAATACAGCCGCTTACTCTACTGAAGCTGGGATTGTGTCTCCAAGCTTACAGCATTAATACAGTCGCTTACTCTACTGAAGCTGGGATTGTGACTCCAAGCTTACAGCATTAATACAGTCGCTTACTCTACTGAAGCTGGGATTGTGACTCCAAGCTTACAGCATTAATACAGCCGCTTACTCCACTGAAGCTGGGCTTGTGTCTCCAAGCTTACAGCATTAATACAGCCGCTTACTCTACTGAAGCTGGGATTGTGTCTCCAAGCTTACAGCATTAATACAGCCGCTTACTCTACTGAAGCTGGGCTTGTGTCTCCAAGCTTACAGCATTAATACAGCCGCTTACTCTACTGAAGCTGGGATTGCGACTCCAAGTTTACAGCATTAATACAGCCGCTTACTCTACTGAAGCTGGGATTGTGACTCCAAGCTTACAGCATTAATACAGCCGCTTACTCTACTGAAGCTGGGATTGTGTCTCCAAGCTTACAGCATTAATACAGCCGCTTACTCTACTGAAGCTGGGCTTGTGTCTCCAAGCTTACAGCATTAATACAGCCGCTTACTCTACTGAAGCTGGGATTGTGACTCCAAGTTTACAGCATTAATACAGCCGCTTATTCTACTGAAGCTGGGCTTGTGTCTCCAAGCATACAGCATTAATACAGCCGCTTACTCTACTGAAGCTGGGCTTGTGACTCCAAGCTTACAGCATTAATACAGTCGCTTACTCTACTGAAGCTGGGATTGTGACTCCAAGCTTACAGCATTAATACAGTCGCTTACTCTACTGAAGCTGGGATTGTGACTCCAAGCTTACAGCATTAATACAGCCGCTTACTCCACTGAAGCTGGGCTTGTGTCTCCAAGCTTACAGCATTAATACAGCCGCTTACTCTACTGAAGCTGGGATTGTGTCTCCAAGCTTACAGCATTAATACAGCCGCTTACTCTACTGAAGCTGGGCTTGTGTCTCCAAGCTTACAGCATTAATACAGCCGCTTACTCTACTGAAGCTGGGATTGCGACTCCAAGTTTACAGCATTAATACAGCCGCTTACTCTACTGAAGCTGGGATTGTGACTCCAAGCTTACAGCATTAATACAGCCGCTTACTCTACTGAAGCTGGGATTGTGTCTCCAAGCTTACAGCATTAATACAGCCGCTTACTCTACTGAAGCTGGGCTTGTGTCTCCAAGCTTACAGCATTAATACAGCCGCTTACTCTACTGAAGCTGGGATTGTGACTCCAAGTTTACAGCATTAATACAGCCGCTTATTCTACTGAAGCTGGGCTTGTGTCTCCAAGCATACAGCATTAATACAGCCGCTTACTCTACTGAAGCTGGGCTTGTGACTCCAAGCTTACAGCATTAATACAGTTGCTTACTCTACTGAAGCTGGGATTGCGACTCCAAGCTTACAGCATTAATACAGTCGGTTACTCTGCTGAAGCTGGGATTGCGATTCCAAGCTTACCTGTTCAGGTAAAGCAGCTTGCTCTACTGAAGCTGGGATTGCGACTCCAAGCTTACCTGTTCAGGTAAAGCAGCTTACTCTACTGAAGCTGGGATTGTGACTCCAAGCTTACCTGTTCAGGTAAAGCAGCTTCTTCTACTGAAGCTGGGATTGCGACTCCAAGCTTACGTGTTCAGGTAAAGCAGCTTACTCTACTGAAGCTGGGATTGCGACTCCAAGCTTACCTGTTCAGGTAAAGTAGCTTACTCTATTGAAGCTGGGATTGAAACTCCAAGCTTACCTGTTCAGGTAAAGCAGCTTACTCTACTGAAGCTGGGATTGCGACTCCAAGCTTACCTGTTCAGGTAAAGTAGCTTACTCTATTGAAGCTGGGATTGCAACTCCAAGCTTACCTGTTCAGGTAAAGCAGCTTACTCTACTGAAGCTGGGATTGCGACTCCAAGCTTACCTGTTCAGGTAAAGCAGCTTACTCTACTGAAGCTGGGATTGCGACTACAAGCTTACCTGTTCAGGTAAAGCAGCTTCCTCTACTGAAGCTGGGATTGCGACTCCAAGCTTACCTGTTCAGGTAAAGCAGCGTACTCTACTGAAGCTGGGATTGCGACTCCAAGCTTACAGCATTAATACAGCCGCTTACTCTACTGAAGCTGGGCTTGTGTCTCCAAGCTTACCTGTTCAGGTAAATCAGCTTACTCTACTGAAGCTGGGATTGCGCCTCCAAGCTTACCTGTTCAGGTAAAGCAGCTTACTCTACTGAAACTGGGATTGCGACTCCAAGCTTACCTGTTCAGGTAAAGCAGCTTCCTCTACTGAAGCTGGGATTGCGACTCCAAGCTTACCTGTTCAGGTAAAGCAGCTTACTCTACTGAAGCTGGGATTGCGACTCCAAGCTTACCTGTTCAGGTAAAGCAGCTTCCTCTGAAGGTACAACAACAGTGTCCCACCTGGGAATCAAACCTACGGCTACAAGCCCAGATTCTGCATACTGCATCACTGCCCTCAATAACACCTGGGCTGTGTGTGAATCAGCACTAAGCCTATTGAGTATGCTTGTTGAGTGCACTGGATGAGAAAGTTGGCAAAGTTTTCTTTAAATGTAGTGTACTTAAAACCCCCTGGATGATATACCTACTTCCAGGGTTTCGCTGAGTATACTCGGGAGCATAGTTTTCAAGGAGTACACAAACATTTTGGTCCCATAAATATGACGCGCAGCATCTTTTTATAAATGAGGTGCAGCTTCGCTAACGTTTTCCTTCTTGTGACATAGCCGTGCAAGGGCAGGACGTCTTACGACACTTACCACAGTGCGGTTGGAAAATAACATGGAGGATATCTTTCGCATACTGCACGGCGCAGTAAACAGTACACAGTTTGCTAGTACACAGGACACAGTAGATAGGGCTCTGATTTTGACACAGCCCTGGTTGAGAAAGGGTCTTGTTGACTGTGATTTTTCTCATTTAGTGATATTAAGTGTTAATTTGGCATATTAAATATCCTCAAATGTGTTCGTAGGACCCAGCCTTCAATGGTGGAAAGTACTTTTCAAGGTTATTAAAATTTTGTCTTTTCCATTTTTTTTTCTTTCTATATTGAACATTAATTTTCCAGTTCAGTTTAGTTTTCAGCTTAATTTTAAATCCACAGTGTCAGTTTTGATTTAGTTTTTATTTTGCCATTCCATGCCTATTAAGTTTTTATATTACTTTGCTTAAGTCTTAGTTTCAGTGGGAGCATTAAATTCTGTAAGAGTGAAGCACCTTTGAGAGTGGAACTATCAACAGCAAATTTGACACTGAAATTTGGTTTTTGAGGATATATTATTTTAATTTGGTGGAATGAATAACTTTGTTTTTAAATGACTGGTACATTTCTCACATTAAAGTGAAAAATGACCTCAGGGGTATGATTAAATAAGACGGATCTTTTCATGCGCAAAATGAAATGTTTAAAGTTTCTAACATTCAAGCAATGTTACTGTCAGTGAATCAGGCTGTAAAATTAAAAGGGACATCCCTCTGTTGATAATTTATGCAAAGTAATCCTGGGTTGTGTTCTGTCTCTTTCGCCTGACGCCTGACGCCAGGTTTGGTGTGTTGGGCTCCACAGTGACAGTCAGTAATTTGATTGATGTTCTGCAGAAACTCTGAAGTTCTATGATTAGCGTCATGCTAGTGCACAAGGCAGCATCAAGTGGCCCAACAGACAAGCCACTCCCTTTTTATTAGTATTAAAAAGACAAACATACGTATATACAAAAATTATGGTTTTAGATGGTTTACTAAGTTTATTGTCAAAAATTCCAATTTCAGTTCACTTTTAGTTTGGATAGTTTTTTATTTTTATTTCCGTTTACAAATTAGTTTTTTCTTGGCTAGTTTTTAGTTTTACGATAACAACCTTGATGCCTTTCGGGAGATCTCCCCAGGCCTAACTCATGTGTCGTTAGTCCTCCATCGTCTCTTTAAAGGGACGGCAGCCATCTTTGATTGTCATTGGACAAACTCCTTTACATCTGATCTAATGGCACCCGCTAGCGTCAGGTCTCGATGGCGATAAGTAGCTGAACGCTCAATCGTTGGCTCGAACCGGCGCAAAGAACAGCGGGGCGTGTCAGCAGTGCAAGGGATCCCCTGCCTGTGTAGCACAGAACAATCCTCCTGTATAGGCCTTGTTTAGGCTCATTTATGCTATGTAAATTTCCCTACAATTTCAAGCCCCCACAGCCTCTCCCCTGTGGCCTCCTTCAGTGTAGAAGCTAGTGTTGTGAAGACGAGCAAGGGCGAGATCAGTGAGATGCTAAAAGCCAACACTTTGAAAGAAAGCGACATGCTGCATTTTAATGCAAGCGCCACTTCGGCAGAACGACACTGTCGAAAGCCACGCTTGTTCATTTACTGCTATTGGTGATGAATGTTAATTTATGCGCTGGCCATGGTCTTATGTGAGGAACGACGATGTCTGAACAGTGATAAAAGTGAGCTGGGTTTGCACGGTAAGCAGTCGTCCATCTTGAAGTTAGACACGGCACTGGAGGACAGACGTCACTGTGGCTTTCCAATTTCCCTCTCTGTACTTCCCCTCCATCTTAACGGCGAGAGTATTTGCAAAATGGCTGCTCCTGCCCTGGTTAAAATGGAAGGGGAAACGACTCTGAAAATCGCTGATTTTGATTAATGGACTGGTGTTCCCGGGTTCTAGTATACGCATAACGTTTTGAACTCTTGGAAGCAATAAAAAGCAACACAAACTTTAGATAGACGATTTGGTTTGCCGTCTCGAGCCGCCGCTGACGTGCAATGCATCACGCTGCACAGGTAGTAGAATCTTCCCATTTTGGCGGTTTGTGATGCCGTTTATCCGCGATGATATTTGTTCAGGCTTCCGCTGTGTTCATAGCTACGTGTATGAATATATCCTGCTCTAGGAGTGTGGCGTGATTTTCCCTCACTGCCCTTTTTTCTTCAGTGCAACCTTCTTTTTTTCATTTTTTATTTTTTTTTTGCTTTAGTGCCCAATACACCTGCATCTGTTTTACCTTTCCCTGTGAAACATCTTTTTTAAGAAACGCCATTCATATAAGTGTGTGTATTTCACGCATTTCTCAGGTTTTTTTTTTAATGAATATGCCTTTTGGAAACCGCTTCACACCAGATCCAATTAAAACTGGGGGGAAAAAAATCCCATCATGCCTTTTCAAAGACGTCAAAAATCAGCCGGCTCCTTTTTATTCCAGAGAGGAATCTTTTTTACACTAAACAATGAGAAAATTCATATTTAATATGCAGAGGCATGCGACGAGGTTGGCATTACGCATGTAAATCCTGTTTAATCTGTAAAACATAAAACATGTTACGTGTTCGTAGCATTCATCCTGAGAGTGTAGGCCAGTTGGAATTCGGTGACATCACAATATCGAGACCCTGCCTTGCCATTCCCATCGCTCATATTCAAAGGAACAAGTTAAATGGTGAGATTACTGTACAGATGTTAAACCCTAAGCCAATACATACATCAACCCACAGACTGACTGGACAGTGCTGGGGAATGAGGCTCTGGATTACCTCAGATTACCTCAGAACAATTGACAATTATCTCCCAGAAGCCCTCTCCTGATATAGGAGCAATCCATAGTCTGAATGAAATTCCATTATACGGCCCCCTGTCCGCTGTGTCAGTGAATCCGCTTTATGTCTTACATAAGGAGGATTCGCAAGCTCCTCGGTGGTGATTTATGGGGGCTCGTCCGGGATGATCGATGGGGACGTGCCGACTGGGATTGAACATGTCCACCTGCGTTTGTAATAACAGCCTTACCTGTAAAAGCACAGCTCTATTTAGGTGTATTTAGAAACACATTAAGGTCAAATTGTTCAATTATTGTAATATTTCCCTTGGGTCATCCTGTGAGGCGGAAGTATGGTGCGTTTTTTTTTGGGAACTGGGCTTGCAACTCTGAGGTTGCAGGTTTGATTCCCAGCTGGCGTAATGCCACTGTACCCTTGAGCAAGGTAGTTAACCTGAAAGACTTTGGTAAATATCCAGCTGTATACATGGGCTGCACGTACGAAAGGACTTTGGCTGTGAAGTTGCTCTGGAGAATACCGTCTGCTAAATGCATAAAACATAATGGATTGCACCTACTGCATAGCACAACGCTGGTGATTTATAGTTCTACTTGAAGAACAGGTGCGTTGAGGCTTCATTTATGGTTTCTTGTCACAGTTTCACGTCACTTGCAGTACAGTGTGTGGCATGATAAGCTGTTTGGTGTAACTGTGAGGAATCTCACTGGCTGTTTGGTTTCCACCGAGGAGTCTCATTGGCTGTTTGTGTCATTTTGAGTAATCTCATTGGCGTGTGGTGTCACTGTGAGGAATCTCATTGGCTGTTTGGTGTCACTATAATGAATCACATTAGCTCTTCGTGTCATTTTGAGGAATCTTGTACAAACACACACAAACACACACACGGCAACACACACAAACACACACACGGCCACACACACACACACTCAAAAGCTGCCTGCCCTGATCAGACAGCATATGGAGAGTGCCCAGGGCTTGTAATGCACATCAGAGGCATCTGTCCTCTCTGAAATAAATATCTATGTGAGTTCCTGTCATGTTTGGAAATCACCCACCATCCCCCCCCCCTTCCCGAAAACTAGGCTATAGTTCTGTTCTTCAGACACAATGTCCCAGGGCTGACTCCAGTGTGTTTACCTACATCTGAAACCAGTGATGCAGATCAGATACCATGAAAATCAAACCATCCAAGCATACGGGCGATCCTCTGCCTACCCATGTCCATTCTGCGTGATCGATCACTGTTGTCTCCCCCCCCCCCCCCCCCCCCCCACCACCACCACCACCACAGGGTGACGCACAATTGGCTCTAGCATCACCGAGGAGATGAAGGATTTCAGTGGGTCAGCACCTCATCGTGCACCAGTGACCCGTGCTGGTCGATCGCAGGTGTGCCTGCTGAGCTGCACTTGAAGCATCTCCCTCCAGATCATGCCTGAGTGAGCCCGGCCTGCAAACGCATAAGAATATGACATATTAAAGTAGTATTTTTTGGAATGTTTTTTTTTTTTTCCAGTGTCAGGGTGCAGTACAGACTCAAGCGCAGACAGGACTAGAAAAAGAAACCAAAGTTTATTATGGCAAAAGCCATGAGGAGAAGGCAGAATCGGAGTCAGGAACAGGCAGTAGTCAAAACCAGGAGATCACGGCAAAAGTACAAAAACACAATCCAAAAAGCGAAGTCTAGAAACACAATCAAAAAGTCAGGCGAACAGAAATCAGGCACACGAAGAAACTAGTAAAACACGGGTCAGGAAAGGCTTGTAGCGAAACAGAACAAAGCAGGCAACTGTGATGAACTCGCAGAGAACTCAAGACAGAGTGGAACTTAAATACACAGACTAACGAGCAAACGAGAGACAGGTGAACAGCGGGGCAGGTGAGACACATGGGTAATCAGGAGCGGAGACGAGAGGCGGGGCTGACACAATGGGGAAGTGGAAACGCAAGCACATGGATGTGAGACGGAGAAAGAAAACAAAAACAAACGAGGAACACTGAACATAACCGAACACGAGCTAACAGAAAAATACAATACTACATACTGACAGTGTTCTAGAACTCCATTGTTTCCAATTACCAGTAGTGATTGTTACATCAGCATTAGAATGTTCAGTTAAGAACATTCTAATTACATATTTGTGATGTCACACCTTAAAGGATTAAAACTGGTGTATGTTCTCTCGTTCACTCATTCACCATATCTCTCTCCCTCTCTCTTAAACAGGGCAATAGCTATGAACAGACATCTGGCGCACCTGGATCCTAATACTGGGCAAGTGTGCCCTTTCTGTTTAGAAAGTGAGTCAGTGTCACACTTGAGTGCCTAAGATTAAGGTTTTTATTTAGTCTTTTAGAGACATGGTTTGAAGGTTTGGGGAAAGCGTTCTCATTTGACCTGTTTATTCTAGGTCCGAGGTATAAGGCCAGGAACAGGGCTGTGCATGTTCTTTTGAATTTTTTGTCAGGAATGGCCAAACTGGCCATCTGGAAAACCAGAAAGAACCACATTCAAGGTCTAGCATCAGTAGACCCTGTGTTGATGATGAACCAGAACCAGACTTAGGGTTGACTATGCTTATTACAGCCTGATTGGCAACATGGATGGTTTTCTGTTTATTTGGGGCATAGGGGACGTACAGTCCAGGCTGGTATGTTGGTTTTGTCTTTTTGAATTTATTTAATTTAATTTGTTTGTGCATTTTGTTCTTATTTTTTGACTGGGAGAGCAGTTGATGTAATCTAATTTCTAAATGTACTTTATTGTATGTGTTTGACCAGTACTTAAGGAAGGAGTTTAATTAAAGGTGCTTTAAATTCTAAATTCTCTCTATCTCAGCATAGTGCTCCACTGTGTTTATTTGCGAAAGCCACAGCGTTCTCTCTACAGTTCATACATTGTTTTCCAGTGTAAATATATATATATTCACATCAACAACCCTGAAAAGCCACACACCAGGATACAGAACACAGTCAACACTCATTCAAAAAGGGAGTCACCAGCAGTCCCATAATGCATTGCTCATAAACAAAAGCCGCAGCTCTTATAAAAGAAAAAAAGAAAAAAAAAAAAATGAAAAGTATTTTCAAAACAGGAGCCAAGTGAGATTTATTCTTCATTTCCCATTTTCTCTGTGTTTGGAGTTCATGAATTTAATTCCCGTGTTGGAAAGAAAATGAGTAAAAATAATTTGGGAAGCATTCCAGAACACCTGGAGCTGGCCTCAGACCTGTACCCCCCCCCCCCCCCCCCCCCCCCCCCTGCTTTCCTCTGCCACCTGGGACAGGGGGAGACCTGCTGTCACACCTCATCCACTCCCCAGCTGACCTCTGTCAGAGAGATCGCAGAATACAATGCATTTTAATAGAGACGGTGCCCCCTGCTGGAAGGGCTGGGGGTTGCAGGCTAACCGGAGAACGATTTGGGCAAACTGGCGGCGTGTGCAAACAAGAGCCAAAATATTTAATGTATAAATTAGTAAGAATTTGCTGCATTTAAGGGCTGTCACTGCCAGGATGAAGATTAAGACCCAGTGCTGTAGACCGTACCAGACACCTAATCTCCCTTTCATGTCCACACACCCATTTTTAAAAGTGTCCCTTTTCTCATACACATTAAAGCCAAACATGATCTGTTTTTTAAACAGAGGACAATACAGATGGCCCTTTATCGCACTGAAAAACATACACGTGGGCACTTTTTGTCATGGTTATTATGAAGGAACAGAACAGCCATGCCAGTGCGACTGAAACGTCTGCAAATATTTTATGACATTCGATCAAAAAGACAGAAAAGAATGAAGGTGTCATTAATGAGTGCCTGTGGACTGAGATGGAACAAAGTTTTGGTTTAGTCATTAAGCTGCGGTTAATTATGGCTTATCGCAATCATTAGAGACTCCAGCGGTGTAGGGATGTTAGTCTGTGATGCGGAACAACCCATCCCTGTCGTTCAGTCTGCTGTAGTCGCCGCTGCTGTGCTCTTCCCCTGAGCAATTATTCAATTATTCACCTTTTTTTTTTCTTTTCTTTTTTTTGCTCAAAACATTTATTTTTTATTTCTGAACTTTTGACAGTCGGATGAAGCAGAACCAGGAGTGCTCTTTGCTTATTTCATGTCACTGGAAAAACACACACATAATAAAAGTGCCACTGCCTGAGTGGCCAGAGGAAATACTTGTTTTGAATTCTTAGACAGCCTATATTTCCGAAAATGTCACAGTCTGAAAATAATTGTTTTGCCTCTTTGACCAGTCGAGCCATATTTCTTGGGGGGAGGTATGCTTTTATAGACAGGGTCTCCATTATGAGTGGTTATGGGAGTTTTCTCACAAGTGTGGTGTGCAACAGTCAGTGCCCACAGCATAGAAAACAGAGTTTTGATGCTACAGGGTATGCCGTATCTCAAAGGGAGTCGCTTACGGTCATGAATTGTGCACCGTCTGCAGTTACGATGATATCAGTGTGGCTAATTTACTGCCGCACCAATTTTGCGCATGATTGCCTAACTGATGTGCAACTTTGTGGAGTTTATATTTCTCCTTTTGCTGTTATTTGATTTGCTCAGTTGAGTTGTTTTTTTTTGTTTTTTTTAACTCGCATTGCATTTTACGCATTCGCAAGCTGAATACTGAACAGGAGAACAAGGTTTCAGTGTGAAGAGAGAGAGAGAGAGAGAGAGAGAGAGAGAGAGAGAGAGAGAGAGAGAGAGAAAGAGAGAAAGAAAGGGGAAAAGGAGAGGGAAAGAAAGAGGGGAGAAAAGAGGGATGAGAGAGAGAAAGGGGAGAAGAGAGGGATGAGAGAGAGAAAGGGGAGAAGAGAGGGATGAGAGAGGGAGAGGGGAGAAGAAAGGGATGAGAGAGAGGGGAGAAGAGAGGGATGACAGAGGGAGAGAGAGAAAGGGGAGAAGAGAGGAGGGAGAGAGGGGAGAAGAGAGGGATGAGAGAGGGAGAGAGAGAGAAATGGGAGAAGAGAGGGATGGGAGAGAGAGGGGAGAGGAGAGGGATAAGAGAGAGAGAAAAGAGAGGGGAGAAGAAAGGGATGAGAGAGAAAGGGGAGAAGAGAGAGAGAGGAGAAGAGAGGGATGAGAGAGAGGGGGAGAAGAGAGGGATGAGAGAGGGAGAGAGAGAGAGAAAGGGGAGAAGAGAGGGATGAGAGAGGGAGAGAGAGAGAAAGGGGAGAAGAGAGGGATGAGAGAGAGAAAGGGGAGAAGAGAGGGATGAGAGAGAGAAAGGGGAGAAGAGAGGGATGAGAGAGGGAGAGAGAGAGAGAAAGGGGAGAAGAGAGGGATGAGAGAGGGAGAGAGAGAGAGAAAGGGGAGAAGAGAGGGATGAGAGAGGGAGAGGGGAGAAGAGAGGGATGAGAGAGACATATAGAGGGAGAGAGAGAGGAGATGAGTGTGGAAATAGAGTGATAGAGGGAGAACAGTTGAGTGAGTGTCTAATGTCAGCTATACATTTACATTACATCACATGACATGGGAGATGGGCGTGTTCAGACTGATCTGCATCATCATGTATATCTGCAGAACAGACAGACATCCCTCACCATGACACACACATGTGTGGGACTGGGATGTAAAAATGACTCTCTCTCTCACACTTACACTAACACTTGCACATGCATTCACTGTCACACAAATATGCACAATCACACTCGTCACACGCACATAAATACACACACACACATGCACACACACACAGAAGTACAAACAAACACACACAAATGCACACTTACACACATGCACACTTACACATTCACACACACACAACACATTCATCTACCAACATATTTATCTCACACACACACACACACACCCTCACACACACACACACACACACACATGCACAACACATACATCTACCAACATATTTATCTCACACACACACACACACACACACACACACACACACACACACACACACACACACACACAGATGAATGATTTATGGTTTGAGCAGAGCAGAGCTGATTCTGTTGAATGGTACAGTACTATGACGGATTGTAGGTTGGGTGGGAGGGTCAGATAACACAATTTAATTCTCAAATAAAACGTTCATTTTCTTTTGTTTTGTAATTCTCAGCACTAAAATGAAAGCCCCATTATAATTAAAAACAAAACAGAGAGAGACATAAGAAGAGAGGCCATTGGTCCCCTGTCTCACCCCCGCCCCCCCCCACCACCTTACCCACCCCAGCAGCAGTCCTGTGGCAAAAACTCATTTGTGCAACAAACTCAGGTGTGAGGTTATTAGCACTCGAGGTGCTAATAACCTGGAACCTCTCATCAGGTCTACGGATACACGGGGAACGTGTTGATTTGATTTGTCCTTGTGGGAATGGGACAGCTTTGTGTATCCTATTTGACTGTAGCACTATTAAATCAGAAAGCTTATGGTTTCTGCCTGTAATGCTGGGCTGGGGACATGTTTTGGGAGGGAATTCTGGGGAAGGGGGGGGGGGGGGTGTTGGAGGTGTGCTGTGAATGGAATTAAAAGGTTTGTCATCCCTAAATTTTTAATTTCACACATCACATTACAAGGCCCTAACGGGGAACTAATGACATGCTGGCTCAGGTATCGCCCTGGAAAGGGGGGTGGGGGGGGGGGGGGGGGGGGGGGGGGGGGTGGAGGGTCTTGTAATAGTATGTTGGAGATTTAATTTCTTAGAATGCAAGAGGTCTTGAGATTAAGCTGATGAAATTAGATTGATGTTGTGACATTATTCTAAATGGAACGCCGCTAGTGTTTCTGATTGGCCTGCCCCTTCGGTAATCATATTTTAAACTGGGGTTAAAGGCCTGGTTAATGGCTGAATCCAGATTATTCCCCCCGCTTGCATTTAATGGACTCTACTGAACTCATCCAAGACCTTGCCTTTTGTCTCTGTGTAAAATGACTACACATCTCCTTACACTTTCACCTCATTATACGGAGATACACCCTTTTGCCCTTCGTTCTGTTTTAAAATGGCATAGCTCTTTTATTATGGAGTTATATTAATATTTCACTTTCAGCGTGGTACTCGTGCACGACATTGTACTCATCACAGGCATCGTTTCACGCGCTGTCATTTTAATACACTGACATTATTACTACATTATTGTCTTACAGTGAGTTTCTATATCAACGCTGGTGTCAGTCAGTCTCGCCATATTGAGCCGACCGTCGTAAGCCTCTGTGGGTAGAAATGTATATGTGCTAAACTGACATTTAAACGGATTATCTAATCAGAGCGAACGGTGACGCCCCCAAACGCTCCCTCTTTGTCTCGGCGCAAGTCAATACAGCCTTTATGAACTATGAAAAGAACAGAAAAAAAAGGTTATTGTTTAAACAGTGCTTATACATGCTTTATAACTGCATTTAAAATCATTAATAGCTACATTGCTACGCATTAATAGATATGGTATTAACAATGGAACATGCAAGGTCATCTATTTTATGTCATGCATTTCAACATTTTGGTTACTCTGCCACCGTGAATTGCACTGCTCATAACACTGATACGACCAGACCTGCAGCCAACATGGCATTAATACCCTTATGACCTGATTTACTAAGACCTTTCAGCGCATGCAAAAACCAATGACCAATGATTGGTCATGGTAATTGTTTTGCACCAATCATTGGTTGTGTTATTAGTATGTCTATAATAAATCAGGCCCATTATGTACCCCAAAAGGAAAAGTCGGCCTAAATCTGGCCTGAACCACACAAATGCATGCTGCACACACAAAAAGAAAACGCCACAGTTTCAAGTTCAGAAAGTGCAAGTTATAAAACTTTACAAAAGCACTCAGTCCTCATGAGCTGGTTTGTTTAGAAGAGCCTACGTGGGAATACAAGTCTAATACCGTTCAGCGTATCTGGCTGCCGTCAGCATCAGGAGCTGGCAATTACTGCTATCCTGAAGCGCACACCTGAAGCCACTCGGCACAGCAGCCTGCCCTCACGCCGAGAACACACTGTATAATAAACCTGGATATTACCCCCTGCTCGTTTAGGAGTTACACATCACCGAAATGATATAAGCGTCCAGTGAGATCCAGCCACTGAAGTCCATTCATGTTGACATTGCATCAGGCAGGTTTGTAGGTGCTATGATACAGTGTGAAGTATAATATAAAATTACTGACAGAGAAGAATATTGTCCCAGAAAAAAAAAAACTACTTCATTTTTATAAAGACCTGCCTGCTGCAGGGGGCAGACTAGAACAAATATCATGAATCTGGCACATTTTAGCTCTCGCGGTTATTATACAGAACCTAATATAGACCAGTGCAAATGTTACAGGGGCTGTATCTTAAAACTGAGGGCCAGATTTACTAGGAGAAATGAATACGGAGGGTAACGTTTTCTCTGTTGTGGCTATGTTGCGGCTCTGGTCACCACTGTTACAGGTCTGACCAGGAGTGTGAGCTACAGCTATATCAGAAATATTACCGCCTGCTTTCAGGAGTGCAAAAAATTATCACTTGTGCAATTAATTTGTCCCTTAGTAAATTAGACGGAACACTTAAATGGCCTAATTTATACAATTACCATGTTTGCACCAGTTTTACATATGCATGAACATATTTAACTATTATTGCATCAAAAGAAAAATCGCAGAGTGGACATAATCCCTGCAAATTATACCCCAATAGTGATTTTGACCCCATTGCGACCGTTTAGTAAATCCATTATTGTGACCTTGTAGCAATTGCTTTTGTGTCGGAAAAGGCAATCGCAATCCTTTAGCAAGTCTGGCCCTGAATACTTATTCTCAGATCTGGTAACGTGATGTTGAAATGCGAAATCCAAAAGCATCCGTAAGCCTTTCTGGTACGCTTTGAAAAAAAACTTTGCGGATGGTGATTTGTCCCAATATATTGTATGGCAATATATATGTGTTATATTGCCACAATATCGCCCGTGGTTATTTTCAGAAAACATAGTAAATTGGGGAGACAGAGCCTCAGTCATCGTGCGACAGAGCTTTCAATATTAAGAATGTGGTCTGGTGAGTCTAAACAATCTCTGTTTCTCTAAATGAGTTTCTTTCCAATAGAAAGGCCCTGGGGGCTTCACTTCCTGGGATCCAATTCTGAACTGATTGCATCATAGATTCTCCTGAGGTCTATATCCTGTAGACTCCTCTAAAATGTTGCCTTCAGCTAAAAAAATTAAATAATTCATATGGTTCAGCTCTTGCTTAAAAATGGAGTTCTGTTTTTTTTTTTTTGTTTTATTTAATTTTAATCAATTTGGATGATTACATCAACAATGCAGAAGAAAAAGAAACCTTTTTTGAAATCTTATAGTTTGTTTGGGTTATGTTTAACACTATCTGAATTTTTGCCTGTATGAATCTGGCGCCTATCCAGCCGTGTGGATAAGGGCCCTAATCCGTGTGACATCACAGAAGAGCTGTTTGATTGATCTGTGCAGTGGGGTCATCAGTTATCAGAATGGTTATCGGCCGTTACACGGCTTTGTTGAATGCTCGATTCTGATTGGTCACTTCAGGCATCCAAATATTACAGAATAATGGCCGCTGCTATGGGTAACAGACCGTTTAACGCTTTTAATAGCACTATGACTGCGAGGAGCTACTGGGCTCTAACCACTGCAGACGGGGGGGAAGTGGAGTAAAAACACTGTCCTCTAATCCAGGCAACGGCCGCAAATCTGGTGAGAGCCTCGAAACATACTATACATGCTTACCCCTTAGTGGCTATGGAAGCAGCTCTAAACAGAATCGAACAGACTATTTTTTAGCGGAAGCTTGTAAAATAAGAAAATCGCTTTATATCGATAGTTTGTGTGAGATTATTGATGGATTACTTTGGTGAGGTAATTAGCCGTGTCATAAACCCTGTGCGTCAGGGGTTCTTCGCCTCCACGTCACTCATTATTTCTTGATAGCTGACCATGTATTATCCCTAACTTACTGTCCTTATTATCCCTAACTTACTGTCCTTATTATCCCTAACTTACTGTCCTTATTATCCCTAACTTACTGTCCTTTGTGATGCATCAAGATGCACACACGCACACACATGCCCCATGTACACACACACACAAACACACACACACACACACACACACACACACACACACATGCCCATGTACACACACACACACACACATGCCCATGTACACACACACACACCCACAAACACATGCCCGTGTACACACACACACAAACACACACACACACACACACACACACACACATGCCCATGTACACACTCACACAAACACACATGCCCATGTACACACACACACATACACACACAAACACATGCCCCATGTACACACACAACACACACACACACACACACATGCCCATGTGTACACACACACACACACACACACACACACACATGCCCATGTACGCACACACACACACACACACACACACACACAAACAAACACATGCCCATGTACACACACACACACACACACACACACACACACTTTGTAATGGTATGAGTGGGGGGTTAGCTCTGTTTTAGGTGTCCTCCAGAATAGAATGGCTCTTTTTTGGATGCTAATGAGTAGCAGATATTGGCCTAATTGCATGCATTGTTTGGTGTTTTTCTCTGCCCTTACTGCAAGGGCCCAAGTCTTGCAGAATTGCTCCAGCAAGTCTAGATTCTGCTGCAGACCCTGTTTGATGGGCGACAGCAGAACCAGATCATCTGCATAGAGCCGAAATTAGATTTTTTTTGTCAAGTAAAGTGAGACCAGGGGCAGCCGATTGTTCCAGGTTTGTGGCCAATTCATTAATATAATTGTATAGGGGTTGGGCTCAAGCAGCAGCTCTGTCTCACTTCAAGTCCCTGTGTGAAGAATTTGTTTAGTTTCTTTCCAATTTTAATTGCAGATTTATTTCCTGTGTACATTGATTTGATTACATCATTGGTTTTACCCCCCTACACCACTTTCAATAAGTTTATACATTAGACCCTCCTGCCAGATTGAATCAAAAGCTTTTTGAAAATCAATAAAACAAGCAAAGCAAATATTTTGTTTTTGTTTTGATTGACATGTTTGTCTATAAGGGTGTGTAGGGTGCAAATATGCATGTTTGTCTATAAGGGTGTGTAGGGTGTAAATATGCATGTTTGTCTATAAGGGTGTGTAGGGTGTAAATATGCATGTTTTGTCTATAAGGGTGGTGTAGGGTGTAAATATGCATGTTTGTCTATAAGGGTGTGTAGGGTGTAAATATGCATGTTTGTCTATAAGGGTGTGTAGGGTGTAAATATGCATGTTTGTCTATAAGGGTGTGTAGGGTGTAAATATGCATGTTTGTCTATAAGGGTGGTGTAGGGGTGTAAATATGCATGTTTGTCTATAAGGGTGTGTAGGGTGTAAATATGCATGTTTGTCTATAAGGGTGTGTAGGGTGTAAATATGCATGTTTGTCTATAAGGGTGTGTAGGGTTGTAAATATGCATGTTTGTCTATAAGGGTGTGTAGGGGTGTAAATATGCATGTTTGTCTATAAGGGTGTGTAGGGTGTAAATATGCATGTTTGTCTATAAGGGTGTGTAGGGTGTAAATATGCATGTTTGTCTATAAGGGTGTGTAGGGGTGTAAATATGCATGTTTGTCTATAAGGGTGTGTAGGGTGTAAATATGCATGTTTGTCCTATAAGGGTGTGTAGGGTGTAAATATGCATGTTTGTCTATAAGGGTGTGTAGGGTGTAAATAAGGGTGTGTGGGGTGTAAATATGGTCACCTGTGCGGTGATTTGGTAAAAATCCAATCTGACTTTTATTCAAGACATTGTGCTCGTTAAAGAAGTGTAGGAGTCTTGTGTTTATAATACTACAAAGAATCTTCCCCAGATTACTGCTCACACAGTGCTCTCTCCCACTCTCTCTCTCTCACACACTCTCTCTCTCTCACTTGCTTTCTCTCTCTCTATCTCTCTCTCTCTCTATCTCACTCGCTCTCTCTCTCACACTCTCTCACTCGCTATCGCTCTCTTTCTCTCTCACTCACTCTCTCTCTCTCTCCCTTTTTATCTCAGTCACTTCACCATATAAATGATGCAGGTGCTCAGTCTGCATAATGGTGTACATAATTCCATAGATGCTATACAGTATTTTACACATTACTGAAATTGTAATTTAGCATAACTATACATTTTATATCGACATATCTCTATATATGTAAATGGTTCTTTGATAGTCTGTCACGGTGAGTCACTGTTCTGAAATGCCTTCAGCTTTAGACATGAGCATTGGGCCATACCACATGGGGGGTGGCAGCGTGAGTGGGAGGGGTCAGCAGGTCAAACAGGTGTTGTGTAACAGAATGAGCTGTACCAACCGGCACCCACAGGAACCGAGGACTAAAAGAACATAATTTAAGCGCACGGGGGGTACGGAGGGAAAGGCAGGAAATCGGGCTGAGAACCTGAGCGTGGACAGACTGTCAATGCGCTTCATTTCTCTAATCAGCTGGAGGAGAATTAGACTAGGATTGGGGGGGAGAGGAGGTGGGGGGGGGGGGGGGGGGTGCAGCGAGACTGGAGGTGCAGCGGGGGGCCTGGAATATAGGAGACCTGATCCACCGAGAGTTTGGGGGCTTTACTAAGCACATGCCGTGCTCTCAGGACTCATTTGCATTTGTGTGTTTTCAGTTTAACCGTTTACACTACTCTTCTTATTCATTTCATTGTTTTTTTTCTTTTTTAAATAGAGCTTGACTGCGTTAATCATCCCTGAAATATTGCGGCTGATTCAACTGTTATCTGCATTTGTACATTTCCTCTTTCATATAGTCCTGCTTGTGCTAATGCTAATGCTAATGAGAGCTGTTTTTACTAGAATTTTTGAAGTGGCTGTTCTCTTTGTGTGTGTGTGTGTGTGTGTGTGTGTGTGTGTGTGTGTGTGTGTGTGTGTGTGTGTGTGTGTGTGTGTGTGTGTGTGTGTGTGTGTGTGTGTGTGTGTGTGTGTGTGTGTGTGTGTGTGTGTGTGTGTGTGTGTGTGTGTGTGTGTGTGTGTGTGTGTGTGTGTAATTCCACAAATGATGAGTGTTTTTCCAAACCTTACTAAGTCCAGTTTTGATAAACCATATTTTTTAAGGTGTAAGGTGTGTAGAATTTTTCTGTTAAATGGTTAGATATTTGCAGTTTTACTTTTACACTAGTAGTCTCAGAGATTTAAGTATAAAACTGTGATTTTTCATGCAAAATAACTCCACCACTTTAAAATAAACAAAAACTTTGTTTTTCTCAAAATGGGTAAAAGTGGGCTGAGTGAGTTTTTGAAAAAGACTCTTCAAATGTAATTGGTTTTACAGACTGAAGACCTTCTGGAACAATCGTGAAGCGTTCAGGTGGAGGGTAGAATAGAATAGAATACCTTTCATTTTCCCTTTAGGGAACTTCTGTAGATCTATGATAAAGCACTAAACACACAAACTTTAAAAGTGTATACAATTTGGGGGGAAGTTCTGTAGGCGCTACCCCCCACCCACAATCTATGGTTGAAAATGGTTTGGACCTCTCTGATCGTAGTGTCCTTTACATGTTATATAAAGCTGAAACATTTCTGATGCAGCAGCACCATGTGTATGGGAGTGGTCTGTGACATCATATCCAGGAGTCCAGACATTAGTTCCGCCAGCCACTGCATGAGGGGTTCCGGAATATTCATGTGTGCACGAGTGGCTCTATGACATCACGAGTTCCGTAGGCCACTGCATGGGAGGTTCCGGAATATTCAGACCCTGTGATCAAATGTTAGTGCTGTTGTAGGTCATTGTCATTAAGTCATTAGGTGTGGTTGTGAAACCATACTATTTATTCACCATACTTATTATTATTTTACCACTTTTTGAGAATCTTCTCCTAGACCATTCCCACCATCAACACCATTCATACCTCATATTATACCTCTATACACCCTACAGTTTGCTTTTTACCTTTATACCATATACACTTTTTCAGATAATTGACCTTTTATCGCCAAAATAATTAATGGGAGTCAATGGGGCACATTTTGAAAACTGATGCAATAGACTGTGGATGCTGTAACATATTACACTGCTTATGACATCACAATGCCTTCCTCTACAACACTGTTATGACCTAACAATACTATCCCAGGTGATTTGACATTACCTTTTTCTGCTTTCATCACAATTCATTATTTCTTTGTATCACTTACAGGTTCTTTAGATTACTTACCACAAAATACATCACTATAGTTTAAACACTTTCACCTTCTTTAGATCCCTTTATACCACATTACCACTTCATACCATTTCCACATTTTATTTACCAACTCACACTATACCATAGCCTATTGCCATCTTTCTATACCATTTCCAGCAATTGATACCACTGCAAAGCAATCACACCTACAATTTCTTTAGGAATTGTTAATCTAGTTCTTATAACTGTTGCTATTATTACTGTTTTAATGATGCTACAATACCTTACAATACCTGTGTCATAGAAATGAGATTTAAAATTAACGTGAACTGTCTGGGTAAAAGATTGGGAGGTGGCGGAGGGGTTAGACTCTAGGAGGACACAGCGGCTGTAAAAAATAACTGGAAAAATACCAAATGAATACTAAAGAGACACCTGAGACAATTGGGAGAATTAAATAAAAAGGGGATCCAAATTTGGAGAAAAAAAAAAACCTGGAGAAAAGTTTTTAAAAAGTGATTAAGTGGCAGGGTTGTGTTCTGTGGTCAGGCAGATTGTAACTTTTCCTCCGAGTTTCCAGAGTATAAATCTTACAGGGTCGTGGCTCAGAGGACCGAGCGGACAGGGCATCGTGTTCTTTTTTTAAAACCGCTGAAGACGCCACAGCGGCCGCAACCTCCTGCCACCCCTAAAACCCAAAATAAATCCTTTTGCATATTAATGAGCATCTCAAAATATCAGGGCGAAAAAACAGACCTTTCTCCCACTATGAGCCTCCCCTACCCTCCATTTCCGTACATTACCGCCATTTGCTCTTAACCAGAATAACTTACAAAGTGCAAAGTGCAAAGGTCAGGGGTCAAAGTGCAGTAATTCCCTAGAGGGGGGAGGTAAAGTCCCAAGAGAGACAGAAAGTGCAAGAAGTGCAGAATTGATAAAAACCCTGTTGAACTTTAAACAAAGTTATGCAAAGAAGAACAAAACTACCCAAAATGAGCATTAAACTATATTTTGCACACAAAACAAAGGAACCACGAGCTCTGAAAACAGAAAAAATAAGTTTTTACTTGAACAGGCATGAGGGCTGAGTAAATATGCTAGAGAGAGGTGCAGTCTTCAGTCGGCGTCGCAAGATGGCCGACATCTCTGCTGAATCTCATTCCAACACCGAGGTGCTGGAGACCACAGATGTCACCAGGAAGTGTAGGCCGGGAGAGAGGAGGAGGAGTCAGGCGACCCCAGGGTTGCGGAACGGTAAAGTTTCGAGATGGTGAGTATGATCAAACGCTCCCTTTACCAAGAGGGAAAGACGGCTAAAAAAAGCTCTTTTTTTTCCGGGTTCAAGGTTCAACCGAAACAGCTTTGGGGAGAAACTGGATTAAGTGGCAGCTGGGAGCATAGGACACACACCAGCAAATTACTGCACGGCCTGGAGCTTGAGCTTAATGTGGGAGACTGAGATAAATACTGAAGCTTACTGCAGTTAGACCTGAGTCAGCACTGAATGAATGCCTTTGCACAGGTCTTAGGGTCTACTGTCTCAGGGCACTGCTGTCTTAGGGTCTACTGTCTCAGGGCACTGCTGTCTTAGGGTCTACTGTCTCAGGGCACTACTTTCTCAAGGTCTACTGTCTCAGGGCACTGCTCTGTCGGGGCTCTACTGTCTCAGGGCTCTACTGTTTTAGGGTCTACTGTCTCAGGGCTCTACTGTCTTAGGGTCGACTGTCTCAGGGCTCTACTGTCTCAGGGCACTGCTGTCTCAGGGCTCTACTGTCTCAGGGTCTACTGTCTCAGGGCTCTACTGTCTTAGGGTCGACTGTCTCAGGGCTCTACTGTCTCAGGGCACTGCTGTCTCAGGGCTCTACTGTCTCAGGGCTCTACTGTCTTAGGGTCTACTGTCTCAGGGCTCTACTGTCTTAGGGTCTACTGTCTCAGGGCTCTACTGTCTTAGGGTCTACTGTCTCAGGGCACTGCTGTCTTAGGGTCTACTGTCTCAGGGCACTACTGTCTCAGGGTCTACTGTCTCAGGGCACTGCTCTGTCGGGGGCTTTACTGTCTCAGGGCTCTACTGTCTTAGGGTCTACTGTCTCAGGGCTCTACTGTCTCAGGGCACTGCTGTCTTAGGGTCGACTGTCTCAGGGCTCTACTGTCTCAGGGCACTGCTGTCTCAGGGCTCTACTGTCTCAGGGCTCTACTGTCTTAGGGTCTACTGTCTCATGGCTCTACTGTCTTAGGGTCGACTGTCTCAGGGCTCTACTGTCTCAGGGCTCTACTGTCTTAGGCTCTACTGTCTCAGGGCACTACTGTCTTAGGGTCTACTGTCTCAGCGCACTGCTGTGTTAGGGCTCTACTGTCTCAGGGCACTGCTGTCTTAGGGCGCTACTGTCTCAGGGCACTGTTACCTTGTTTACACTAATCAGGGCCACTGGAAAGTGATGTGAGGCCCTCACTTTTGACTTTTTTTGGACAATATGTTCCTCAGGGTACTGTAAACCCCCAAGTCCCCCTGTTCCCCCCCCCCATCTCAATGTATCATTTGAGTTTTTTTTCATTTGCTTGCCTGGTTTTTGGGGGGTTCAGGCCTGGTTTTTGGGGGTTCAGGCCTGGTTTTATTTGCCCAATTTTCTGTTTTCTCTGTAAAGCATCTTAGTGTCCTATATTCCAGGCCCCCACTAAGCGCTACACAAATAAAATTGAACCTGAAATGAAATTGAATTGAATTTATAGTGTGTAATATTTCCGATTCTGCACATGCAGACTGAGATTGTACTACTAGATGTTGCATACAGTTTAATAACGTTTCAGTTCTACAAGGGAGCGTCTTGCGACGCCTGCATGCTTATTACGGGGTGGAAGGTAATTTGCAGACAGAAGCAGTTTTTTTTTCAGCTTTATTGGACAGCGCAGTGTAGAGAGACAGAGGAGAGAGAGAGATAGAGAGATAGAGAGATAGAGTGAGAGTGAGAGAGAGGGAGAGGGAGAGAGAGAGAGACATGGGACAAAGGTCGCGCGGTCGGACCCGAACCGCCAACGTCGTGGCTAGCAATGAGCATGTGGGCGGCGCTCTAACAGGCCGCCCCATTGGGACACCCCCACAGACAGGAGAAGTTGGCAGGAATGTTAATGTTCAAATCCCACAGTGGCGTGATTCCACCAGAGATTACCTCCCTATAGGTGGTTCAGATTAGATTAGGAAATTTGATCCACATGCGGTTCCTCGTATTCAGACCACAAACATGGGATACGGGACGTGTCAGGCGAGCATAAGCAGGCCTGGAGGGGTTTCTAATCAGCTCCAACCTGCATACTGAACATCATTCTTTCCATCTTGTGTGTTAAATATAACTCAATATTTATGATGTCATTGTGTTGTACAGTGCATAATACACCCAGAGAAAACTTATGGACCTGCCATGAGACCCACTCAAAAAAACTCCAGTTCATGAAAAGAGTGCAAAGGCAGCTACCCATGCATTTTAAAATCCAATTATAGATTAAAATCTCTTAGCAGATGCATTTATCCAGAGCGGTTGCAAAAGTGGAGCACATGTTTGTAATGCATTTTTATAATGTACAGTAGGCCCATTTGTGAGTCAGTTTAAAGTTTGCCAAAAAAAAAACCCAATGATTAGTATTGTAAGCAAAATCCCACTAAACAGCTACCCAATCCTTACACAGCTATAGTATCATGCCATTACGAAAGGACGATAGCTAAAAAAAGAAATTGACGTAGGGAAGTTGAGTTTTTTTTTACATTACATTACATTACATTCATTTAGCAGACGCTTTTATCCAAAGCGACGTACAGTAAGTGCGTACAGAGACATCATCAAGATCACTACAAAACAGACAAGACAAAGCACATCCTTCCCATAATGTAGCAGCTATCCCTAGTAATGAACGTTGACTGTAGTTCACAGTAAGCTGTGGGTAAATCAGCAATACTACACTTCTATTCTAAATACTATTATAAACTATAATAAACAGACAGGAAAACACAGGGAACTAGTAAACAGGGAACTGATATTCCTGGGTGAGGATATCAGTCAAGGTGGAGTCTGAAGAGGTGTGTCTTCAGGCCTCGACGGAATGCAGGCAGGGTTGGAGTAGAACGTAGGGGAAT
>CM056384.1:66470602-66479942 GCA_029718625.1 Synaphobranchus kaupii | reverse complement strand
GGTACTGTGCTTTGTTGAGGGGTACTGTGCTCGTGTCCGGCCTCTCGAGCCCCATCACTGCGCCTGGTGTCACCATTTCAACCCCTTTCTAAAAACACGTCACCGTGAAAAACCAACTCCGGTTTCACCGTCACCCCGACAATCACATAAAAATACTCAGTATGCTCATTTAAAGGAAAAAACCACAAGGCTTAATTTCAGCCCCAATTAACCGACCCTCGCCTGCAGCCTTACATACGCACAAGCATATAGTCGCAGTTTAACCGTTCCCACGGTAATGCCAAAGGGACGCTGTTAACACCAATGAAACCAAAACTATGTACGGCAACATTTATTGTTCAACATCAACATCCAAGCCGATGAATATTAAATGAAAGTGAGCAGCTTCACTGTTTGTTCAGCGTTTCTTAGTTCTAAATCCCTATACAGAATGACACAACAGCGATGGGCATTTACCACAGGTTCTCTGCAGTGACTCAATGCTTTTTCGTGAGGGGGTGTAATCGCCTTTCCAGTGTGACAATTAGCACTGTTCAGTAATCCAAGGACAAAAATACACTGGCCTAATATCAATGAAGACCTTGGAGGGTGTGTGTGTGTGTGTGTGTGTGTGTGTGTGTGTTGGGAGTGGGGGGGGGGGGGGGGGGGCATTTGTTTTATTGGGTGTCTGATTTTTAAATTCAAATTTTCTGTTAATTCACTCTGTGGTCCAATCAGGTTATAACCACAAGAACAGCTGTTACAACTCATTTTCCAGGTCTACAGAGAGGAAGAGGGGGGGAGAGAGAGAGAGAGAGAGAGAGGAAGAAGGGGAGAGAGAAAGAGATACTGCAGAGAGCATGTGAGGGATGTGCAAAATGGAGGTGAAATTTATTACTGTAAAATATTTGTTGGTCGTCCTCAGAGCGAGAGTGAGAGAGTGGGAAGAAAGCAAAGGACATAAATATACAGTACATGAGCTATAGCAATATTTAATTAAGAGACAACATTTATTCCAACAGAAAACACGATTACACCTTACGTGGTTATCCCAGACAACCAAAACGCAATCTATGCTCTCTTTATCATGTGTTACCCTGGGGGCTAATAAATATAGCTAGAGGGGCAAGTCAATGCAATGACCCCCCCACAGGCACCTTCTGGCTTTAGATACAGCAACCGGACAAGTCAATGGAATGCATGTTTGTCTTCATCACATGTTAATTAACGGTGCACAGTATGTGACCCAGCTCTGACCTTATGGTCCCTGTGTTGAAAAATGACTATTTAAAATATAAGCGCAAAAGCTTTGTCCTGTTATCTTTCAAACATGTGTCTTGCACACCATCACAAAATAAAAATAAAGGAAATACATTATTATTATTAATGTTATTTATATTTTGCATGTATATGTATGCCGCATTTTGTTACCTTATTGCACAAGAACCCATTTTTCAAATGTATCCAACTTTTTAAAAATTGTATGATAATCACACATGGAGGGACTAAGCCACGTACGTTCATCACTTAGCGCTAATAATAAAATACGCCACTGATGTTATCACACAGATACACCATCAAACATTCTTTAAGCTGTTTAGCCCTTATGTTAAGCTAATGACGGAGGAAAGGGTGAGAACACACACATGCCCGGTGCATGTCAGTCATTCAGTCCGTCCGTCCGTCCGTCCAGCCATCATTCATTCAATCATTATCCCTCACATCAAAGTGTCCTCTGCTTCCCAGCGTGGTCACGACAGCTCTGTGAATTAATTAAAGATCCCTTATTATACAAACAGGCCCAGAACTAGATTTTATAGATTACATAATTTAGACATAAAGGAAATCACTTCCAAATAGGCCCACCTGAATAGACACAGGCTACTGAAGGCCAATGTCTAAAAAGCCTATTTTCCAGCCTATCTGTGATCAGGACCAAATATTTTAACCCCCCCCCCCCCCCCAAAAAAAAAAAAAGATATCTTCAGCCTCAAATCTGGTCCCTTATTTATTTAAACGGCTGTAAAAAAAAAAAAAAACTATGACATTGGAAAAATTGAATTATTACTGCATCATGCACATTTATAACCATTTTGAATAATTACCCGAAAACTACAAGGGGAACAATACTTGGACAATTCTGCTGTAGAAAAAGTATAGTGCTGCATAGTGTCCAACATTTGAACAAAAGCTCAGCCGGGTAACGACACTGCAGCGTTCTGAACAAGCGTTGCTACGGTCGCGTGCCTGTGTGGACGAGTGTAGTGTACCAGTCCTGCGTTCGACTGAAGTCTCAGCACCAACGGCAGTATAATCGATACAGCTGCTACTTCTTAACCCGTTTACTTTGTGTTTACTTTTAGTAACTGAGAGCTAATTCGTAATTCATACATTGTACAGGATATATATTAACACACATAATACATGCGCTCTCCGTTACTAATAAAGCAAACACTGAATTCTTACCATTAAGAAAAGTAGTCCCAATGCGCGCCATTTAACCAACCGTTATATCTGTCTTACATATGCAAATTTAATTATGAAAAGACAAAAGCTGACACAGAAAATGCAGTGTTAAAAAGCTTAGCACATGTACAGTAGGCCTAGGCCAATTCTGCAGACCAACCTGAAAGAAAACATGGTCGGTTTTGAAACGGAATAACTGAGTCTGGCAACCCTGCACTATTCGCAAGTCTTTTTCCATGTGCGTCATGAAACTTCAGCGACCCTAATAATTGTGGTTTTAATGAAGAGATCATCGCTTAAAAATGCATTATTTTTGCTTTGTTTCACAGTTATTTTGACAGAGTAGATCTATGCTTAACAGTAGGCTGGTTTATAAAATTTACTCTGTGTAAAATTTGATTTCCCCACTAAAAAAACCCCCATCAGAACATATCCCAAGCAGTCATATAACACGCCTCTTCCATTTTGCAGATTTTATTTTTTGGCCTTGTATACTTCGTTTTCCATTATACACGCCTCCTCCCCACCAAATCCCGCCACTTTTGCCCATTCCAGCAAAGCTTTTATCAGTGTAAATAATTAATTGTCAATTGTTTACGTTTGTCATCATTTCACAGCTTTTAATTATTTGCTGCAATTTAATAAATAAAAATATAAACGTATTATCTCCAAATGCTCGAAAAACAAGGGGCATTGGTGCTTATGAAATCATACAGAAAAGCAAACCTCTGTTCCAGGCGAAGTCGGCACTCAGCGCAAACTACCGTAGTCGCCAGTTAAATGGCACATGGTGTTGGATCTACTGCCAAACTATTCAGCATTGTAGATACGCGAGTCAGAAATACAAAAAAATGTATGTTTATGTTTATAGGTTTCCGTGAAACCCCCTGATTGGATGCAAACATCTAAACAATGCAAGACGTTATTAAATTCTGACAACCTTTCAAAAATTGCATTGCTGTAGCCTACCAACATACATAAACAGACATTGGCTAAGATAACAATATTCAAAATAAAACTTAACAATAGCAATCAAGCAAAGAACGATGTTTTTGAAGACTTCACTCAGGTAAACTATAGTGTCTCGGATACATTTGCACAAACGGTAAAGCCGTGTGTTTGCGCATATGTGCAGCACGTGCGCCATGAATATAGTGGGCCCGGTTGCCAATTAATTTTAATTAATGGAAAACATCGCAGGCTTTATTATTTCACTGCTCTGAGACACTGCAGGGTAACCGGTTTGGAAAATAATTTCAACACTTATTAATTCCAGAGCATCCCCCTTTCCAAACGTATATTTAAAATATAATAAATAAATATAATATTTTATATTGTAGGCCTAGGCTACTGTGTAGGATACGGAGAAAATCTTAACTCTACAATTTTGAGGGAAAAAGTTTTAAAATACAACCTTGCAATTTTCCTCTGGATCTCTACATAAAACCATGGCTCGCGCCAAGTCAAGCACGAGGCCCTGCAGTAAAACTGTTTACTCACCACGTTGCATTTGACATAGTTCTTTTTTTCCCTCAAGGCGAGAATACACGCGCTTGGCTCATTTATGAACATACAAACGTGCGATTTTAAAGATCTTAGCTCCCGGTGCAAGTATCAATGCCACATAATAATGTGATTAGACAGATATAGGCCTAAAATGTTTAAATCATAAACATTTAGAAGTAGATCAGTTTAACTTGAACTGCATTTCATATGTAGCCTAGAAAATGTTTTTGTACAGGTTTGAAGGAGGAATAAAATGCCTGAACGGCCATAAAATGCAAGAATTAGGCCTGGTGATCAATATTTAAGCATTCTCATCACATAATTTAATATAAATCAATTTCACACAATTCCTCACACTCATTCAAATGTGGTTCTTCTTCTGTATGTAGGCTTATAAGAAAAAGAACAGCTATAATCAACATGACGGATCTCCTCAGCTCTAAAATGGGAAACAGACTGCAAGTCTGCAGCTAAGGCTTCCCCGCATCAGTCCTCTGCTAAAATAAATCAAAGGCAAGAAAGCTAAATTGTTTCAACAGAACCACTGTAAAGTCAGGAAAGAATTAGGAGTCACCCATGCAGGCTTTGGCTGTTTAATTCTGAATATTGTCCAAGAAACAGAGTTTATTATTTAAGGGAATGATTTCATAACATTGCATGCTAGAGATTATTGTGATTTATGAAAGACGGCTACATACCTGCAGATATTAAAGCAGACTGTTGTTAGTTTCATTGGATGTGAGGCCGATAGACAAACCTACTATAAAAGGCCAAAGGCACATTACATTTATTTTACCTGATTACATTTATTTTACCTGATTAAAATCAATTTCAGGGCAGATGGAACCCATTATAACAAAATAGGATCTGATTTGAAGAGATTCCCTTTTAGTCTATTTGTGGATATATTATTTTTGAGGGAATATCAAACCCATTGAAATAATAATATAAGCAATAGAATTATACTGATAAATAGCGTGGCAATATATACATGACTGAATGAAACCCTTACCTGCCAATAAAGTGCTATAGGAAAACGCATTACATTTCAGTGGCTACCCCTTGCATAAACCAAATATTCCAAGGTAAATTAATGCACAATTTAATTATGCGATCAATACAATTACTAACGTTGAAATTCAGTGTATTTTGTCTACTTACTGCAATCCTATACAGACTGCGAAAGCACAGGAAGCCAGAACATGACCTTTTCCATGAACTTTTATGTTTTATAATTCTATTAAACTATAATATATCTCCTTCTTTAGCACAGAAATCACTCACAACAGGCATTTTTGTTAGTATTTTTCAACCCTAGTTTCAAAACGATAACCGTTTTGGCAGTTTAAATAAAAAGTTTGAGCGCGCGGCTAGACGCACGGTGCGGTTTTTGCTCTCGCAGTTGCGGTCACTGCCCGTGACGCCCTTTTAAACGTCCTATTGTTTAATTATCATTACAGTAGCCTATACGCATTAGTCTCTCGCCTTTACCTATGAATCTAACAGGTAATACAAGTAGAGACGTCGGCTTCTGGAAACCACAGACGGAAATATTCTTTAGATGTTGCAAAACCAAACAAATCAGTCTTTCAAACTTAATATCAAGCGTAATAAAGTTAATAACGTCGGATTGGAGTTGCAAGTTTAGTTTTTAAAGTAAGAGCACTCTCATCATCAAATTCCAGAAGACCGATTATATGGTAGCCTATAATGAAAGTTTGAGATCACTAGCCAAAAATGCGCTCATGGAAGCATTTTAATGTTTGACTTAAAATGTGGGCTATTCCGACTGAATGCAGGGGTACCTCACAAACTGATTGTGTTCTGCACAAGTGAAATGTAAAATACTTGTAAGTATAGCCAGGTCAGAGCACCACTTACAAGTTTAAAAAGAGATTGATGTTGGGAATTCCTACAATGAAGAGGCACGTTTCACCCAACAGTCCGCAGACAAACTAATGAGCAGGAATTACACTGCTTAAAATTAAGTCTGCAAATAGCCTAGGTGTACCTGAAAACGGATACAAGATACTGTAGCTACGCATTTAGGTCATACACTGTATGAATTACAGATAAACTGCATGTCTTACCGGTTTAGTATAACGGTATATTAGCCTATTAAAATGGACTACAAAAATACATTCTTTCAAAAAAATAAGGGACCGGAAAGGTCAACTTCTGATACACAAGTAAATGTATAGTAAGGAGACAAATATCTATGGTAGCCTCACAACTCGCGAATGTGTTCAGTTTTTCCGACAGTCCACCCTACGCGCGCATTATTTTCTAACCATCAAAACCTAAACTCCATAGCCTACAATGACTAATGTAAAAATGTACCAGATCAAAATCGCAGGAAAGCATATTTAACCAACGGTAAAACATATTTACAATATTTTAATAGCTGTCCTGATAACGCCGAACTTCCTCAGTAACCGCGAGCGCATCTCGTATTTTTAAAAAAATCTTAAATGCATCAGCAACAGAACAAGAGACAGTGCAGAATCCTGGCTGGGCTCGAGCGCAGGGCAGTGCAAACTGACTGACAGCTGCGCATACTGACACACCGCTTTCAACTGTACAGTATTATTCAACTTTATAAAGATACAACTTTGCGCTCGCAGTCCCTACACCCCGTATCATCGCCATTTAACTGGATATGGAGAAGAAATAACGCAGCTATCAGAAACAACATTATAGGCTAAGTACCAATGTCTATTTACACCGACTCTCTCTCCACCTCTTCTTCTCCCCTCCTTTTTTTATATTAAATCGATTTGGGTGAAGCGCCATTTTCTCTTCAAGCCATGTGCAATGAAACGCACAAGAAATGCTTCTGGAAAGATGCCATCAAGTAAAGAAAGGAAACGGCGAGACAGAGATGGGAAAGGTCGTATAAGAAAAGAGCGGGTAACGAAAACATGATCAAAACGCAACATTATTAAAAAAACAAACAAGGAGGCGATCTGGAAACGCTACGCACGCGCAACAACAAAGACAAGCAATGACAACAAAATAATCACGACATTTTACCTGTGTCAAGCAGTATGGGGAGTACATGGCTATTTTAGGAGTTAAAACTGAAGAGTTTATCTAACTTGGATGGAAGTTCTCTGTGGAGCTGCATTGCAATCGTTCACCATCCGCGCTCACTCCATGCTATACTGATAACCCCGCCTCGACGGTGAAAGCGAAAGCTTACACAAACTTTGGGGGGGAAAGTTAGGCTACTCTCCCTCCCTCTTCCCACACGCTCTCTCTCCGCTCTCCCTTGCTCTCTCTCTCTCTCACACACACAGTCTCACAAAATGTCTTTCTTGTTTTTTTCTGTGGCTAATCTTTTTAAAATGTATTTTAAAACACGTAGCTATAACAAGACCAGTGAACAGAACACTACCAGTACCCATCTACAACGCAGTAAACAGCGTTTTTATCCAAATTGAGAAAAATACAGCCTACTGGTTTAGCTAATGAATGCAATGGCAGTGCGCTGCACCTATATAATCGTTAGGGACAGTTATAGCAAACGTGTATTACTTTCGGGAAATGACGGAGGGTATAAAAAGCTAAAACAATCCGTTTTAAGTATGTAATCCTACGTCATGGTAGGCAAAAGAAACGTAAATTGGAGACATTTCCGTGGATTCTTAAACTGGTGTTTAATTGTACCATGGTAAGCTATTTCCTTATTAAAATTGGACGTGCTAATGCGTTTCCGTTGTAATGTTGTATAATTAATGTAAATTCCAATATGCAATATAAATAAATATAAATTGAAAATAGAAATAAATGCAATAATAATATGCAAAATTTGGAGAAAATCCCCATCAGTGTCCTATAGGATGTACCCCAATATAAGGGGGTACCCCAATATATAAGGATGTACCCCAGGTGATTCCTTTTCCAAAACAATTTCCCCTCTAATATATTGGAAATATACACGTTAAAATTCAATAAGTGTCTTGTATACAATACAGGATTTGTGAAAATGTTACACAATACACAGGTTAAACCATCATTGAAATTTAACATCATGCACAACTGTTACACCTGCTGAAGATTTCCCCTGTTCCTTCCTTTTAGACCCCAACCTTCAACCTTTAAGAGTCAGGCATCAGTTCTGGACATCTTACATCAGATGCATTTCACATTTGTACGTGCATGGAAGGCCGCATCAGGGCAGTAACATGGCAGGGCAGTAATCCAGTAATGCAGCAGGACAGTAATGCAATAATACACCAGGGCAGTAATGCGGCAGGGCAGTAACACAGCAGGGCAGTAATGCGGCAGGCCAGTAATGCGGCAGGGCAGTAATGCGGCAGGGCAGTAATGTGGCAGGCCAGTAATGCGGCAGGGCAGTAATGCGGCAGGCCAGTAATGCGGCAGGGCAGTAATGTGGCAGGGCAGTAATGCAGTAATGCAGCAGGGCAGTAGTGCAGCAGGCCAGTAATGTGGCAGGGCAGTAATGCGGCAGGGCAGTAGTGCAGCAGGGCAGTAGTGCAGCAGGGCAGTAGTGCAGCAGGGCAGTAATGCAGTAGTGCAGCAGGGCAGTAGTGCAGCAGGGCAGTAATGCAGCAGGGCAGTAATGCGGCAGGGCAGTAATGCAGCAGGGCAGTAGTGCAGCAGGCCAGTAATGCAGCAGGGCAGTAATGCAGTAGTGCAGCAGGGCAGTAATGCAGCAGGGCAGTAGTGCAGCAGGGCAGTAATGCAGCAGGGCAGTAGTGCAGCAGGGCAGTAATGCAGCAGGGCAGTAATGCGGCAGGGCAGTAATGCAGCAGGGCAGTAGTGCAGCAGGCCAGTAATGCAGCAGGGCAGTAATGCAGCAGGGCAGTAATGCGGCAGGGCAGTAGCACAGCAGGGCAGTAGTGCAGCAGGGCAGTAATGCAGCAGGGCAGTAATGCAGCAGGGCAGTAATGCGGCAGGGCAGTAGCACAGCAGGGCAGTAATGCAGCAGGGCAGTAGCACAGCAGTGTTAGGATTCTGTAATCTGTCTGTTTTATCTGTTAGTATGTTTCCTGATTTCTTTTCCTTTTTTCCCACATTTCCCTCGTGATTGTCAGTCCACGTTCCATGTTCCTCAGATTCCACTCCCTGTCTTTGTCATTGCACTATTCGGGTGATTTTGGGAACACTCGGGTTTCCTCTGTATTTCGTATCTCGTTTTCTTCCTTCTGGCTTTATTAATATTTGTATATAATACTAATGTACTAATCATACTAACTGTTAGATTAGATTTAATACTAACCTGCTAACAAACTAACGTGTATATAATACTAACCAGCTAACCTACTAACATTAGGGTTTTATAGTTCACTACTAACATTACTAATTACTAATTCATTTTGCGTTCTTCCCCTCCGAGCTGTGCACTTGTCTACCTGCTAACTCC
>CM056384.1:66443102-66463102 GCA_029718625.1 Synaphobranchus kaupii | reverse complement strand
AATGATTGAATTCCTAAATGTGCACTACGGACTACATCACACAACATGCCATCCAAAAATGACTTATTTAAAACTTTATTTAAAAAAATTCACCGTGTGTAATTGTGGACCAGTTAACTTTTCACACAGCAGTCCCAGGAGTAATGGGGAAAAGGTGTTTTTGAAGACTAGGTCCTTTCACAGTCGTTCATTAGCATGCTAATGGACGCATTCGCACGGCATTGAGCGTCTGAATGAGCCGGGTCTGTGTTCCACCCTCACTGGAATCAAGCTGATCTCACACACACTTCCACCAAGGGCAGCCCAAATTCCAGGAGCGCGTTCAATTTCTGTGAAAACATTTGCTTTCTTAACTACCATCACTGGAGAAATACTCAGATTAAACCAGCCAAGTGCCACACACAATTAACCTCACTTTCTCACTCTCAAATACACACAAAACCAATACAAACACACAGGCAACAGACATACACACTCGGACACGCAATTTTCCACTGCTTGAAGACATATAAACAGACCAACAAAAATACACACACACACAAACACAAATCCACAGATGCACTTGCAAAGGTTTATTCTTATTATTGAGCATACAAACACATCCACAAGTACAACCATTTATTATTGACCACAAAAATAAACACAGGCCCACATGCTCATAAAGATGCGCGCGCACACACACACACACACACACACACACACACACACACACACACACACACACACACACACACACACACACACACACACACACAGGACCATAGACTTTGGGTGAAAACACAGAGCATTTCCAACCCCCTGAGGAGTGATTGTAAGAATCCCAGACATCTTTAAATGCATCTAAACCACCGTTTACCACAAGCCTTAACCAGGCTTTTCATCACTTTAGTGGACGGAGGTGGACCGCGGTCAGAGACGCAGCCGGAAGATGTGTGTGTAGCGGCTGAAGCTGCTGTGGTCTCACAGTTCTGTTAGTCGTCTCTCATGATGTGTGATATTAAAGCACGATATCAAAGTGACATCAAACCCCACGCAGAAGAGAGCGAGTCAACCCGTCTCATGGTTACCACAGACAGGCTGCACTACCCGTAGGCCCCGGCTGGGTTTCAGCACTGCCTCCATTTTGTGCCTGTTGTTTCCTCTGCAGCTGTTTTTGTGCCCATTGAGGAAGCACTCTGAGCAGGAGCAGATATATAACTAATGATAAAATGAGCCGTGGGTGCAGTGCCCAGCCTCATTCCTCGGCTGATTATCTCCCAGGGTACTTTCCAACATTGTGGGGAAAAAACCCTGGAAAATGCTCAGTACTTCAGGTTCTGTAGATTCAGATTCAACAGAAACAAACAGTGAGAAATGCGAATTCTGAAAAATCAGTCCGCAGACTTCAAAATAAAAAATGAAATTCAAAAAGTGTACACTATATCAAGTGACCACTAGGGGGGACAGAGACAAGAGTCTGGTTGCCCTTGACGACCATACTTAAAGCAGCCATCTTGCTGAGAAAACCATACACAACTCACTCTGCTTCAAACTGGGTTAATAGTTTCGGATCTTTTTTTAAACCTGGGCCCCATTTTATATTTCCTCTGTGTTTATATGTAGTGATATATATGCATTATATATGGAATCCTTTTCTATAAGGAACATATGCAGGAGCCCATATGGCCTGCCCTGGGCTCTACTGGTCTCAAGACCACCCTTAATTAACACTTTACAAGCAAGAGAAAATCTAAAGATGTCAGGAGACCTACATGAGGCAAAAAGGAAAAGTGAACTAAAATATAACTGGTAATTAAAGCTGATTATTATAAATCTCTCTCTGAATAAACTCAATACGCACGCACGCACGTACGCACACACACACACATGCACAGACACACACGCACACACACACACACACATGCACAGACACACACACACATGCGCGCGCACACACACACACATGCACAGACACACACGCGCGTGCACACACGCACACACACACACATGCACACACACACACACACACACGCGCGCATGCACACACGCACGCACACACACACGCACACACACACATGCACACACACACGCACACACATGCACGCACACGCACGCACGCACACACACGCACACACACACTGGCACAAAGGTATAAGTCGTGTATTTTTCCAATTAAGACATTAATCAAAGACCCTTCTTCTTTTCAAAGAGTAACTAGGCTGGAGGATTAATTTTACTTCCTCCTATACTGTATGTACAGATTTTAAATAGTATAAGGACCTTCATTAGTCCATTTCGCACAATGCATGGTATACGTTGTTAAGTGTGTTTATTTTTTTAATTGGTAATTCAACTTTGACACACGCACACACACACTCCCCTCATGCGTTCAGTCAAACACACACATGCACACACACATGCACACCCACATTCCTAAACACACACAAACACGCATGCACACCCACATTCATAAACACACACAAACACGCATGCACACCCACATTCATAAACACACACAAACACACGCATGCACACCCACATTCATAAACACACACAAACACACATGCACACCCACATTCATAAACACACGCATGCACACCCACATTCATAAACACACACAAACACACGCATGCACACCCACATTCATAAACACACACAAACACACATGCACACCCACATTCATAAACACACACAAACACACATGCACACCCACATTCATAAACACACACAAACACACGCATGCACACCCACATTCATAAACACACACAAACACGCATGCACACCCAGAAACACACTCATGAATGTGCACACACACAGATGTACTCATTCATACACACACACACACACACACACGCACACACGCAGACACACAGACACATACACACACAGACACTCTCTCTCATGCACACACACACACACACACACGCACAAACACACACACACACACACACACACACACGCACACACACACACAGACACTCTCTCTCATGCACACACACACACACACACACACACACACCTGTCATTCTGTCTGAACAGCAGTCCACAGAGGTACACAGTCCTTTCCATTGTGATTAATACACCATCATCATCATCATCATCATCATCACTATTCTCTCCCACTTTCATTAGCATAGCCACCATTAGCATAGCCACCATTAGCATAGCCACCATTATGTCCCTTTGTTCTGCATGGTGAATCTGGCTTTGTTCTGCATGGTGAATCTGGCTTTGTTCTGCATGGTGAATCTGGCCAGCAGGGCGGCGCAGGATAACAAGCTTCCCGCGGTGCCAGAGATGGCAATCACATCAAAGAAAAAAACTTGTTTGTTGAAAAATATGTGCAAGGGGGGGAAAATATGAAAAATAAAATTTACGCTGTGAGTCCAAGCCAGAGACACCAACGGGCAAAAACCTAAAAAGTGTGATATTTTACCCCCACAATCCCACTGGAATTGGGGAAGGGAAAGTATAATAATTAAAGGGATGAGGAATGATTATAAAACTCATAATTATTATAGAGCTGTGTTGGTGTTTACTATAGGCTCCCTGACTCTCATCGACTCCAAGACTGAACCCTGTATGTAGTGTTAGATGCATACTCTTTTTTGGTATACTTTTGCTCTCTATAGAGGTTACCATTTAAAATATTGTCTTATTTTAATTTTGTTTATTATGCAACAGCATTTATGTGTATAAACGCATAGCCGGAGATACCGAACATTTAGCAAAATCAGAGCCTCAGAAACGAATGGTACGTACAACCAAATCCTTTCCCTTTTGGCTCGACATTCAGTTTAGGTTTTAGGTTTATATATAAACACACAATTTAAAATAATGCCACATAAAAATGTCAAAGACAGAAGGCCCTACTGACTATGTGGGTGCTGCCTGCCTACAAAAGCACTTTTAGTGAAATACAGCCAATTCAACAGACCAACCAGATAGTAAACTCCACCCCTTTTTTATTGCTTTTTCACCCACTCTTTCCTCCAGTTGTAATGCTCAGTTATAACCAGCTTCAGCCTCAGGAGAGTGCAGAAAGCACACACACACACACACACACACACACACACACACACACACACACACACACACACACACACACACACACACACACACACCACACACACACACACACACACACACACACACACACAGACACCACACACACACACACACACACACACACACACACACACACACACACACACACACACACACACACACACCACACGCACACACACACACACACACACACACACTCTTTGCTGAGGCTGCGTTTGTACTGCGGTCTAAAGGAAGACATTTTTATGTGCAGCTTGAGCAGCAGACTGTGGCCCCCAGGTGACACAGTCATTACAGCCCCTCCCTCATTGGACAATACTACAGCCAATGAAGTGCTGCCCTCTGCTCGGTACAGTCAGCACTGACTGGACCTGATACCAGAGCTTATCCACACACTGACACAGTGTGGATCTGATAGCAGAGCTTATCCACACACTGACACAGTGTGGATCTGATAGCAGAGCTTATCCACACACTGACACAGTGTGGATCTGATAGCAGAGCTTATCCACACACTGACACAGTGTGGATCTGATACCAGCCCATGAGGCTTATCCACACACTGACACACATTGACACCATAAACCCCTGGCTACCAACCAGTTAGGAAGCAGGGAGAACTCAAGAAATAGCTAACTATCTGTTTAGTCTATAAGATCTGTGGGAATACTAAAGCCAGGGAGTCACAGAGCCTGGCTGTGATGTAATACTGTGAGGTCAGAGTAACCGAGCCTGGCTGTGATGTAATACTGTGAGGTCAGAGTAACGGAGCCTGACTGTGATGTAATACTGTGAGTTCAGAGTAACGGAGCCTGACTGTGATGTAATACTGTGAGTTCAGAGTAACGGAGCCTGACTGTGATGTAATACCGTGAGGTCAGAGTAACGGAGCCTGACTGTGATGTCATACTGTGAGGTCAGAGTAACCGAGCCTGACTGTGATGTAATACTGTGAGGTCAGAGTAACCAAGCCTGGCTGTAATGTAATACTGTGAGGTCAGAGTAACCAAGCCTGGCTGTGATGTAATACTGTGAGGTCAGAGTAACCGAGCCTGGCTGTGATGTAATACTGTGAGGTCAGAGTAACAGAGCCTGGCTGTGATGTAACACTGTGAGGTCAGAGTAACCGAGCCTGGCTGTGATGTAACACTGTGAGGTCAGAGTAACCGAGCCTGGCTGTGATGTCATACTGCAACCCTCCTAACCTCCCAGCCAATTATGCCCTGCCAGCTGCACAGTTCCTGGTGAACGCCTCTGACACAGTGACTGTACAGCTCAGCTGGTGCAGGTGAACGCCTCTGACACAGTGACTGTGCAGCTCAGCTGGTGCAGGTGAACACCTCTGACACAGTGACTGTGCAGCTCAGCTGGTGAACTACAATGACAAATAAATGGGAAAACTGAAGTAACATTTGAGGTAAAAAAGAGAATCATACGCAACATTAAGGCTTCATGTGTTAGACTGGCCTACCCAGCGTGTATACATATCATGTGTGTGCATGTATGCGTGTTTTCTCACCGTAGCTGTGGTGGTTCTCCAAATAAATCTCCAATCTTACATCCATCATTTTCACACATTCCATTCCCACTGTAAACAAATGTAAGCAGATGCAACTCAACTCCACATTCCTATCCTTCTGTGTTACCAAGATAATTTCACAGCTCTCTCAGACTCTGTCTGTCTGTGGCATTCTCAAGCACAACATGTCTGTCTCACAGGGACACCACAGAATTGCAGCAATGAGCCACTTCATATAGGTGCAGACACAACAGAAAGACGCACAAAGCCAAGGTAGCCGATGCCGGTCCAAAATATTTACCCATGTATAGGTGCACCACGTGATAACGGTACATAAATTGTATATAAATGGGCACAAGTGAAACGAATCATACCACCATGCCGTCAACTCAATTGCCCTCAGTTACAATACATTTACACAGTCTAATTTAATTAAGGCAGTATATACTGTAATGCGTTTCAATAAAAAAAGGCAACGAACCATGGTTACATAAAGATTACATCACTTACCGCGACAGCCAAAAGTTCCCTGTCGCACGGGACTCGAAGCCTACCATTTAATCACAGCCACCTCCTTTATTTCTGTGGACCAATTACTTTTAGAACATAATTTTTTAACTAGCTTTTAAAACACCTTTAACCATTCCTCATACCGACAAAACTGGTTCTTTTAAAGAGTAAGAGAAAATCCTAATACCTACGCACCGTCTCATCACCACCGCGGTCGCAAGCTCTCAAGAATTCAAGTAAGAGCGCGGGTGTTTCCAAGCAAATATAACTAAACGCAACAAGCTTCCTTGAAACGTTAAAAAGCCAAAAACACACGTCACATTACAAATCATGGAGCAAATTATTAATTAGAATCATATATCAAATCCTTATAGTCATTTTCCATACAAATGAGAACTTTTTTTAAGTTGCTCAAATAATTTGGTATTTAAAATGATGCTAATAATCATGTTCATGATGATTTGTTTATGAATGGGTAATTTAGATCATGAGCGGAGAGTTTATATTTTAAATTAATTAGCTCTTATATACTCAAAATGTATCTAATGAAAATGTATTATAACTAATTATAACTAAGAAGAAGTGACCCTTGTGACGTGCAGTGTGCAATCTATACACCTTGTAATTAGTTTATAAAGCACAATAATCTTGCCATTTTAAAGAATATAAAAGAAAAAAAGAATGTTACCAAAACGGCCTTTCCCAAAATCCCCCTATGGTGTCAGAACACGTGATAACCTATTTAGACCCGTTTTATTTCAAATGCAGGGTCATTAAGTAGCCTAGCTCCTAATTTATTTTGTTCTTGAAATAGCCTAAATCACAGAACGTTATGTGTAATTCCATGTTTACATAAAGTCACCTATCAGGCTTTAATGCAGGATATGTCACAACAGCAGATTTACTGCCTAAACGCCCACATTAAAACATTTTTTTTTCTTTCAGTTTACAAATAGTTTAGCTATCTCGTAGATTAACACCAATAGCGTTGCGCCAAATTCAGAAAAAGTTAAGAGAATAATCCATCTAAAAGGTGAAGCTGACAAACGCATATTAAATACATATGCTAATATGCTATCTGAACACATGCAAGTTGCATTCAAGATTCTGGGCTTACGCTACAGATCTGACAGCCGTCCAGTTTGAGACGGTCACGTGACAAGGGATAATACACTTCCTCTGAGACCCGTTATAACAAGAACCCAGCTAACAAAATTAGGTCCCCATGACGTCCCCTGAACGTCTCGAAATGTCATCAGGGCGTCGCCTTGACGTCTTTTTGTAGGGTTTTCTACACGTTACGCGAACGTCACAGAGAACGTTCCCGGGACGTTCTAGTAACCTCCCCCAGACATTCACTACATGAAGTTATATTATAACCAGTAACAGACGTTGCAGGAACGTCCCTGAATGTCCCATGAATGTTATGAGCACAACTTCATATCATAACCGGATAGGGACGTTGCTTTTTTTGCTTTTCGACGTCCCCGAAAATTTCAAATTAAATGTCATATTGTATCCTAACAGTGACCTTCCTAGGACTTTAATAACGTTCTAGTAATGTTTTTAGGACATCCATAGGGAACGTCACATCATAACTTTGAGGGGACTAAAATGGGACGTCCACTGTTTGCTGGGAAGCTCCTCAGTCTGAGGTTATCACCTGCATGACATAGAGTCGCGCGCGCACACACACACACACACACACACACACACACACACACACACACACACACAAGACTGATAGGAGCTGAAGGTTCGCAGAAATATGGTCAGCACTTCAAATAATAATAAAATTATTTCACAAACTAGAATCCTGGGCTTTGCAGTGCGAAACAGAACTTTAAATGTGCGACTCAAGCAGCGTGAGATAAACTTTAATTACAAGTGAGAGGAAGGACTACCGCTGGGAAATCAGAGAACTAGGAATTCTGCGTATTAAACAAGGACGTTCCACTGGTATTTATGGAATGGACGCAAGCTAGAAATAATAATAATAATAATAATAATAACAATAATAGTAGTAGTAGTAGCAGCAGTAGCCTACTTAGGTTAGAGTAGCAGTGGCCCCGTGCCACGCCCCCCACTCGCCAAGGAATCGATCTCATCAAACGTCAGTTAAGTTGACCTACAGTTTCTTGCGACTCCGACAAAAGTAGCCTGCCATGCGCAGACAATAAAACGTCTCCGAACAATGCAGTACAGGTCGCATGCGTGATTCCGTGATACTTCTCGAATTGGGAGGGGCGTCAGTTGCCTGATCCCTCAGTTTGGACAAAATTTGACAGCAGTCTATGTTCGCGTACAAATGGATCTCGTATATTGCGTGAGCTATTTGTCTGGTACAAATTAATGTGCGAGTATTTATTAAACCTATGTCAAGTTCCCTTCAAGTTTCAAATTCATGTCGTATTAAATCTATATAATAACAACATGATATACTGAGGAAAAATTCGAACAAATTTCGCTTAGATTGTCCCCGTGTGGCTTTCTGTATAGCTTTGTCAGAGACATGCACATATCACTTGACCTGGATTTACTTAGCTTTTTTTTCCTGGTAAGGCTATGCCTAATTTTGTTTCCGAATGTGCAACGTCTCATTCTCGTGTTAAACTAAAGTAGTATGTGGCAGCGCTGGTAGGCTACAGCCGTGATCTGCTTGTAAATGAGCTCCACAAAAAAAGAAAAGAAAAACAATTAGAAGGAACAACGCGAAACGCGATTCAAAGCGGAGCTTTGCTTCAGTTCTTAAAGTGCTTTCGGATAAATAGAATGGGGCATTGTTTCATTTGTCTGCCGTTTTTATGGCGCGGTTATTTAAGGTAGGCTACGTTACAGTAAAGTTCATTCGCATATACAACTGCAGCTAACATAACTGGTCTTTGCACAACACACGCAAATAGTTAATCACTTTCAGAGACCCACAAACATTCCTTTAACACTACATTAAACAACCAAATTTTGCCTACTTAAGACCAAAGTTTTATTTTATAGGAACGGTGAAAGCAAATTATGACAAGCTTTCTTTATTTTGTCAATTAAAAAAGTGCTGCCAAAGCAACATTAGTCTTTTGTATTCTTATATTTAGACAGACAGGGGCTTGTTTACAGCTATTCAAAAGTGTTAAAAAGAGCAAATTATTGATTTACACAGCACGTACCATTATGGAGCAGGGAAATCTGCCAACGGTCTCAAAGACCCATTTTACTTTTTAAAAAAAGGGAAAAGTTCAGCCTCCAAAAAGAGCGAGAGAGCAGCGCGAGAGAGACGAAGTCCTCTGTGATACCGGAAGCAAAAAGAACCTCAGCACGGGACGGCCTGTGGCCCAGCGAGGATTTTAAATGGTGATCTATAGGTCTTCTCGACACGGGAAACGGACCGGAGGAGAACTATCCAAGTCTCCTGCTTCTGGACTTCATTCGGGATATAGGTGTTGACTTCTACGCGCGCGTCCTCCACCACAAACACGCATCGGCTTCGGAGCTCCACGAGCCCCTGCAAACGCAGCGTCAGTGCGCCGCGCGCTCTCCGTCCTCCGGTCGACCGAGTCCGTGGCACGACGTCGGTGCGCCTTCAGCGACAAAAAGTGATCAAATCAGAGGTCTTGAATGAAATAGCGATGGACAGTAAGTAGTTTGTGTGTATACCCTTTCCAATCAGATGTTGCCTTTTTAGAGGACCTCTCCTCCCTCTTGTTTCGCGGTCCCCCTCCTCTCCTCTTGTATCGCAAAAAGTGGCACCATTTGGTCGTTCTCCAACTCTTCCTCCGAGCGGAGATTAAACTAGAAAAAAGGCAGCGGCTGAGAGAATATGCAAACGATCGCCCAGCTTGAAAAATCTTGAAATAATAAAGCGCACGTGCACATGGTGAATTGGGCTATATCTGTGTAATCAAATAAAACCAGCGAGTCCGAACAGCGTGGTTCTGAAGTGTTGAGCCTGTCTGGAACGCACAGAGACACAGCCGCAGATCGTGGTTGGAGAGGTTGAAGCGCGGAGCTGGTGAATTATTAATAACGAGAGCGATTCACAGTCTGTCCCGTTCAGTGAGTGACCGGCACGGCAGCTGGGGGTTTAGGGGAATTAAATACGGGCTGAGGGAAAATCATGGACGGGGATTACACTCACAGGAAACAGTGAAGAGGCAAAACGGATGGATAGTGTGCCTGAGAGAGAGATGACTAAGAAGGACAAACGGAATATATGATAACATTTCATACGCTGAGATAAGTTGACAATCACGTGATGTTGGTCATTGACCGCAACACAACCATATAACCTAGGTTGTTTCTGATCGAGAGAAATGGAATTTAGAAGATTACTAGCGAAATGTCCGTTGAAATCATATTTTATGGTGCTTTTGCTTTTAAACATCTTTAAAGTTCACATGCAATTTCAACCGAGATAGGCTACGTAAAGCATTTGTCCTATCTATACAATATATAGGCCTCTCTCTCTTATACATATATGTGTGTGTGTGTGTGTGTGTGTGTGTGTGTGTGTGTGTGTGTGTGTGTGTGTGTGTGTGTGTGTGTGTGCATCAGTGCAGTACGCCCCTTCACTTGCCAGGAGTTGTGAAATGACGGTCTATATTATGCAGATGTGCGTACATACAGTGGGCATGGCATGGTCTATATTATGCAGATGTACGTACATACAGTGGGCATGGCATGGTACCAAATCAGTTAAACGATTAAGTACAACATAGTAGATTAATTTCAATTATCAATAGTGCAGAAAACAGCTTTGCTAAGCTCATTGACTTGAGTTTACTCGGTGCAAACAACAACGGTCGTTTCTTTAGTGCACTTTCAAATAAACTACTTGCTATTTATTTATGTAGTACTTTTTAATGCAGATGGATGTTAAAAGTATCAATAATGGGCAACCATTTTATCTGAAGTGGCCTTTAAGTACAGTATATACTTATTCATATTGGCCTATAAAACGAAATTATACATGTGCTACCTTTACATCAGCATACCACTTTGATAAGCCAGTAATGGCCATGTGCATTTAGTTAAAACCTACATTGTCTGCAGACAGTCGAGGACTAATTATTTTAGAGAATAAGTAGCAGTATACTATTTATGCTATTTATTCTATAAAATCTAACATGCGGGGAAATAAGGAAAATATCAACAGCCATAGTAATTAAAGGCATTTTAAAATACAATTTATTTGCTTCCCTGGCATTCTCGGGTAGGATAAAACTGCTGCGTGTTCGCACACAAAAGCCTGTATCATGTGATGTGCATCATCGTTGCACGTCGACATAATAGGCCACCAACAGTACTTAGACAGTAAGTCATTTGTGGGTAATTATTTTTGGTCTTCAAGAGATTTGATCTTCAGTTCACGTCATTCTTAGGTTGACCAGTCATTTTGAAAGGTGTTTCTGGAAACCGTTTTTCGCAGTCCGTTAAGTCAGTCAAATGTTCACCCTTATCGGAATCCCCCTGCCATAGCACTGCATGCGCTGATACCATCTTTACCTGCAACCAACTGTCCCACTTTCTCAATAAAGTGGAAACGATAAATCGGAAGGGCGAACTGTTCGCTGTCCTTTCAAGAAAAAAGTTTAGAAACGTCTTTCCTGGCATTGCGATTCGCGCATGCGTACTTGACATTACGTCGTATTGAACTACCTCCATTTGCAAATGCCTTGCTTTTCAAAGCTTTAAATACGCCTTGCCACAATTTCTTGAAAACATATTTGTGCATTAATGTGTGTGAGAGGGAGAGACAGAGAGAGAAAGGTAGAGATTAGAAAATGAATATTATATATATATATATATATATATATATATACAGATCCTTTACAAAAAATTAGAATATCATGGAAAAGTTTTTTTTTTCCATAATTCCATTCAAAAAGTGAAACTTTCATAGATTATAGATTCATTACACACGAAGTGAAATATTTCTAGCCTTTATTTGTTTAATTTTTCATAATTTTGGCTTACAGCTCCAGAAAACCCCCAAAACAGTATTTCAAGAAATTAGAATAGTGTGTCGAAAATCAGCATTTACTTCAGTTATTTCAGAGAATGAATGTTTTAGACTGAGTGTCACACTATCATCTAATTTACTCAAAACACCTGCAAAGTTTATCTCAGTTTGGTTCAGTATGGGGAAGACTGCAGACTTGACAATTGGCCAGAAAACCATCATTGACACCCTCCAGAAGATGGGTAAGCCCAATATTTCACTTTGTGTGTAATGAATCTATAATCTATGAAAGTTTCACTTTTTGAATGGAATTATGGAAAAAAAAAAACTTTTCCATGATATTCAAATTTTTTGGAAAGGATCTGTATATATATATATATATATATATATTCGAATATTAGAATATATATTCAGCTGCCATACGTATGATAATGCTCTATATGATGCGTTTGCCTGCGTGTGCAGCATATGGTTGTAGCTGTAATTCTGAAAATGACCTAAATAAAGTTAAAAGTAAAGTTTACCCACTTTTTTAAACAATTTGTTAATCTTCCTCCGTAGTTCCCTCCTTCCTCATTGTAGTTCAGTGCTCTGCGCTTTCAGGGTACTCATTGAATTGGAATTACCCTTACTTTAAAGTATTTATTATTTCATTTAATTTCATGAGGGAGATTTAACTTTAATTGACTAGGTTATCCAAACTCAAATAAACTTTCCTTAGGTTCATTCTGGCAGGGTGGGTAGCATGTGCCATTAACTAACTAGAAAACGCACCTGTTTAATCTGGTATTGAGGGTTCGGTTCTGGGATCTTATAAATTCTCAAAATATAAGTTAATATCATAAAATACCGAGTAACAATCAAACAAATATTTAGTCAATATAAACTCAGCTCATTTCTTTAATCACTGAAGAAGTTGAGTCAAATTTGGCAACAGTAATGTATTTTACTTACTTGAGCCAAGTCATTTATTTTAATTTTTCTTTGTTTTTTGAGAAAAATCCACTTAACAGAATTTACAGTGTGGTAGGTCCCCTTTTTAAATCTATATTTAACTATTAAAGGACACACAACCTCGAAAATGCTGTCCTTTTCTGCTGTTTTCAAGTCAAAGGAAATATGCTTAATAACAGATTATCAGGACACACATGTGACTGCAGCTATATTAAACCACAAACCATTATGATACATATAGCATGCTCACTTATACAGGCCTTCTTAGGAAGTTTAAATCTGATCATTTCTGTTCAACAGACAGAGAACAACACTTTGATTTCTCTATTTTACCATTTTTTGCATATTAGATGGGGACAAGCATTCTTCTTTAACACATAGTTTATGGGTATCTGATCAATATTGAAAACATACTTACAATAAGAAAAAAATCACGAAATTGAGCAATGGTTGATTCAGCTAAGTTACAGTTAATTACGATTAAACAATTTCCAATTATTTAAACCAATATGCTGTTTTGTTTTCAGAAAATTATTTTTGCACACACACACAGCTAATAATGAGAACAAGTATTTTAGGATAATAATTTACATAATATCGCAGCGTGAATTTGGTTTATTTTGACTCTTTGTAATTAAACACTTTCAGGGAGACCTATACTGCCAATTTCAGTAGCAGTTGATCAATGTGATCAATTGATTTCCTGGCTTTATAAATGTATCCAACACATATATAACACAGATTTAGGCCATTTCCATAGATACCATCAGTGCTGCAAATGACTATAAATAGGCACATGGTCTGTAATTTACATTAAAATCATATATGATATTTCTAATCATAATAGTTATATTAATGAAAGAAAACCGCATGTGCATCAACGTAGGCCTTTTTTATTTGCTACCTTATTTAGCATGTGAGCTAATTAATATAGACTATAAGTATGACGGAATACTGAAGATAACATCATTTTCCATTATTTGTGCATTAAAAGTAAAATACTTTAAAATAGTACTGATCAGGGAGGTAGATTGTTCTGACCAATTTTGGGAGAGAACTTACTATTATGAGTAATTGTGTTGTCAACCATTAGAATACGACTATGACAGTGAATGAGTAGGATATTAAGCTACTTCTTAAATATTTTATGATGAAAGCCAGATGGCAAAAAAAAAAAAAAAATGCCCTTGGTGATTTTGAAGATTTTTAAAGCCTTATGTAATATTTCCAGTCATATGTAAGTTATTTTTTAATTGGGTAGCACACAATTATTATAATAACAATAATAATAATAATTATTATTATTATACAAGGCACAATATAAATGTAATGATACTTCCTGAAATTAGTTTAAGATACTCTGAAATACTATTGGCCTGTTATCAGCAGATTATATTTGAAATAATTCCCTAAACTGAAGGCATTTGTGGGCCGAAATAATATAAATAATCACATCATCACGTTGGATTAAATTTCAGGTAAATTATTAGGAAGGAAGCATTTAGGCACATTAGTCACTCATATATAACACGCAAGGAACTGTTTGTTATTTAAGAAATAATCAACTAACCGTCAAGAAATACAAATGTTTTACTTAACATTACAGTCTTTCCTTCAGCGATTTACTCAGCTGCTCAAAGCTTAAAATAATCGCATAAAGATATTTTCCTGCTATTAATTACATGCATATTATAAATTATTTAGTGGAAATTGAAGTATATTATTATTGAGGGTTTTCCTCTTAGTACTAGACTATATATTGTATTATGATTGTAATTATGTATTTATATATTGTGTTATGAAATAATTATGATAGTAGTTTTTATGGGTAGTCTATTGCCTGAAATTAAACAGAATAGGTACACAGTCGGATTTAAAGAACGATGTGTTCCATTTTTAATGACGTAAGGCCCATTTTAGTTGAGTTAAATGCATGTTTTGTTGGAATGCATGTTAAACGCTTGAAACGTTTTTCCCCTTAAAAAACTAATTTAAAACCTGAGCTACAGGTGTGTGTAGGTGTGTACTTTAATCTCTGATCTCATATAGGCTAGCGAACATCAACATTAAATACCTTGCTCGAAAAACAGCCAATAAATGTGGACCATTTAAATGATTCTAATATTTTATTGTTACATATTATCACATTTATTATTTCATATATTAGTCTGCACAAGGTTTCTACATACAGTCGCAGTGAATCTTCTCTTCTTATCTCCGAAATCATGCTACTTATTTCATTCTTAAAGTCCTCATAAACCCACTAAACGGTTCAGGATCATGTTCATTGTCATGTTCATAATCTCCATGGATTAGCTCGGGTCGAGAAAACATATGGTGTAATGATGCTGCATAAAAAATAACTTTTAATGTGTACATTAATTGACAATAATTGCACACTACATATGTATAATATATACACGTATGTAATTGGGGTGGTAATGTATCCTTTAATATTGACAAGAAGATGAAATGCATCGCCTGAATGAATGCGCTACTGTAATTACGTTTTGTGGGCCTATATGAAAATGTTCTTAAACATATCTAAAGCAGTGCAACGTAATAATACAATTTATTTGAATAATTCATAATTAACAATCATAATTAATCTCACAGGGTGAAATACAATGTATTATATTACAAGTTTTTACTCTCGCGGCGTATTCCAATTAAACTACATTTTAATTTATGTCTGTTGAGTTTACTGCTTCAGTCGCATGATGTCATTTTAGAAGAGCAGACAGATTAATTCCACAGGACTTTTCTTACGCTGTGAGATAGATACGCTGATTTGTTCACAGATACACACATATAAGTGCATGTTTGAGCCAATACAATTCATTCCATTAGACATACATTTTCTGTACTTTTTCATGCACATTTGCTACCGTGTTAAACGATTCTGTGGAATTTATCGAGAAAAGAACTTAATGACGTGCTGCTCCGGGACACTCAAAGCCTTTCCAGACAAATGACAAGCTTAAACATCCATACGTGCACCAAAATTTAGGCTAATGGAAGAGCGCTGTGGTACTTATTAAATCAATAATGGTACATTGTGAAACCAGAATTAGAATTCAACAAGACATTGACACTTTACTGCGATAATATTATTTAATTTCAGTTGTAAGGGTTTGTAAAGTGACAACTGACCTGAACATGATTTTACTTTTTATCTTTCAATAAAAGTAAAAGCTTAAAGGAATTTAAAATTGGCTATAATGTTAAATTGATTAAAATATAAAAATGAAGTGAGGTATCTATTCTAGTTTAGTATTATATATCTAATTTAGTATAATGCATGAGTTACATGGGTGGAAATCAGTCATATTGTCCGTATCATTGTCCTCTTGCAAATGACAGGTAAAAATAAAATGACATATTCAGTTTGCTTAAACAAAGGCTGCGCAAGAAAACATTTTCAACATTTGAATACCAAACAATAGACTTAGAACTATTGAAATGAACAAACGAGTAAACTACACTTTTAAAATCAATATCGTTATCGCTTGTTTGATCGGCTTTATGCTTTCATTTGACAACATGCTTTGTACCAGAATATGATAGAAATACACCTGATCACCTGATATTTATATATCACACCACTGAATTGATAAATAAATGTTAATTGGTGGATGGGGATTGACGAATAATTAAAAAACCACCGGTTCCACTATGATTACTCGACCAAAATACAACTAATAACGTTAGCGTTGTTAATGTGAGGGTCAAATTGTTATAGCTAATTATAATAATAATTAATTATTGTTATAACAAAGCGACCTATTTCGTTTATTGTTGTCGAATTTAATTGTTAGGTAAACTATATTAGAAGTGGCTCAAAATGCGTAGCCTTATCCTGTCATACACTGTCCAACAACACTTTAAAAACGCACAAATGGTTAAAAAAATCTCCATGGCTCATTATTTACGAAGTGAAAGGAAAGTACTGTATTTCGCATATAACGTTATGTTAACGCTAACACTCAACAAGCTTGAGTGTTTAAACAATAACATTTCTTATGAGTGCGCAGTATTCGAATAATTAGATCATTTAAACTATAGGCTACTGTAACTCAGGCAGTCGTATTCTTATAAATGACAACACATGTAGGGTGACGACAATTCAGTCTATTGTATCATTTCGTTTTATTAATGTATTATATGACTACTTGTTGTTTACCGAACCAGTTCAACGTATAGGCCTATATCCCATAGGGCTCGAACCTATAACATTCTGGTAATTAGTCCGCACTTTCCACCAAGGCTATTGTGATTAAAGGGGCTGCAGAGATTTGAGTCTTTCAACTCAACTTTAACATGCAAGCTCCTACATGCAAGGTTACTACATCTGCATTGTATTTTCTGAAAATACACAGGGGAAAATCTAGCTGTTAACTGTAAAAATATAACCGCTATGGCTGTCTGACTGTTCTGTGCTTAAAAAGTGTAGCCACAGAGCCTCGCGTGCGCCCGGAGGCGGCCGCTCCACTCGCACTACATTGTTTTATTGTGTGTATAGCCTATGTGGAGAGAGTGGTTCAAGTTAACCCACAATTTCATATCGCCATGACGACTACAACGACTTTAACGATTTTTTAAGGTAATGAAAATTACATAGATAGGCTAATGTTATCTATGAGTGGGGGAGATTAAATATTATTATTGTTAATCCCTGAAATATAGGAAGTTTTTGAAGTTTTATTAAGTAAAAACAATAATATACGCATAATACAATTCCACTATTGCTGGCATGTCTATTCTTTCCTTTGGAAAACGCAGTAAAATACGAATCTCAAAATAAATATATTGCGTAGGTGTAGTTGTTAAGGCTTTCATTGAAATTGCATCGGTTCACCACTTCTTTAAAATAAAATAATGAAATGATAGATACGGCAACTTTACTCTTTTACACTGAGCTACACGTGTCATTGTGGAACCTGGTGGTCATGACCCTGCAGGGATAAAACATCTGCCCGCGCCTTTATTGCTTTTCCGAAGGAGCCGGAAGCTGGCACAAACGCCCTGTGATTCTGTGTAGTCGCTTAGGGCCACACAATTGTAGTTTTTTTGAGCACTTTGGGGTCACAGCATCATTCTTGCCAAAATCCTAGAGCTGGCTCAACTACAATAAAAGCGACCTTTTAAAACATCACCACTCAGCACACCAGCCCTGTGAAGTAAATGTAAACTTCATGGCAACAGTAGTGAAAATGACAGAAATACTTTAACCCGAGAAGCCTATAAGACCCGTCTCAAAGCTTTCGCGCTGGACACGTTATTTTTAAAACCACTTGGTAAACTTTATCCAAGGAGGTTTACAAGAAATCTTATAAGGCTCCTTGCTTTGTCACATCACAAACATATGCTTATTAATATTATGCAAGCATGGGAAATATTACAACGATAGGTGTATTTGAATAATGCATTTTCATGCACACAGTTCATGTTGTCTCGGATCCTTGTCTGTATTTCATATGGTTTTATACCTTTTACATCTGCATTCTATGCCCCAACATATTGTTTGTCCTTTATTGATATATTTTTGGATATATTTTCTATTTTGTTACAAAATATGATTTAGTGTCATCGTCATCCCTGTTTATTTATCAGTAAAAGGGCCAATGGGTGGTGTAGGGAAATATATATCACAACTAGGTACACGTCCCCAAACACGACAGTATGTTCCACATATTTAATAATCTCAGTACGATGTTTTGTAGCGAACATACTGCTGATATTTTCTCCACTTAAAATAGTTTTGTGAGTAGCGTGGCTTGGCTTGGTGTATCCCTCTGTCTTTCTTTGCGCCCACGTTTGCTGAACGTTTGCTGAACAGTAGCGTGGAACATGAGTAAGATTGGCAAACCAGGCTCAAGCTGTATATTAGTAACATAGTGCCAGGATCAATCTGTATATTAGTAACATAGTGCCAGGATCAATCTGTATATTAGTAACATAGTGCCAGGATCAATCTGTATATTAGTAACATAGTGCCAGGATCAATCTGTATATTAGTAACATAGTGCCAGGCTCAATCTGTATATTAGTAACATAGTGCCAGGATCAATCTGTATATTAGTAACATAGTGCCAGGATCAATCTGTATATTAGTAACATAGTGCCAGGATCAATCTGTATATTAGTAACATAGTGCCAGGATCAATCTGTATATTTGTAACATAGTGCCAGGATCAATCTGTATATTAGTAACAGAGTGCCAGGATCAATCTGTATATTAGTAACATAGTGCCAGGATCAATCTGTATATTAGTAACATAGTGCCAGGATCAATCTGTATATTAGTAACATAGTGCCAGGCTCAATCTGTATATTAGTAACATAGTGCCAGGCTCAATCTGTATATTAGTAACATAGTGCCAGGCTCAATCTGTATATTAGTAACATAGTGCCAGGATCAATCTGTATATTAGTAACATAGTGCCAGGATCAATCTGTATATTAGTAACATAGTGCCAGGATCAATCTGTATATTAGTAACATAGTGCCAGGATCAATCTGTATATTAGTAACATAGTGCCAGGATCAATCTGTATATTAGTAACATAGTGCCAGGATCAATCTGTATATTAGTAACATAGTGCCAGGATCAATCTGTATATTAGTAACATAGTGCCAGGCTCAATCTGTATATTAGTAACATAGTGCCAGGATCAATCTGTATATTAGTAACATAGTGCCAGGATCAATCTGTATATTAGTAACATAGTGCCATGATCAATCTGTATATTAGTAACATAGTGCCAGGATCAATCTGTGTATTAGTAACATAGTGCCAGGATCAATCTGTATATTAGTAACATAGTGAGGGGTGTGGGAGGATGGGGATTTTTTGGGGTATGGGGTGTCATATGGACCCCTCCCCTGGATGCAGCCTCTGTACAGTCATGATCACCTCACATTCAGAGTGGAACTTGGACAGCCTATTAGCCCTTTACGGTGTAAGATCACAAATATGTGATTAGATTGTTCTTAACTGAACTAAGACTGTAAATT
>CM056384.1:66376834-66437602 GCA_029718625.1 Synaphobranchus kaupii | reverse complement strand
TAATTTTTCATACAATTTTGTTTACGATATTTTATTTTCAGTAGAACATGGATGAATATGTATGAATATACTGTGAGCGTCCCGTTCCCCATGTTTATCATGGTTTTTGAAGGCTTCATAATTTGCCCCAATGTATTACTCTTGGAGCCATGTCTGAGGATGCAGCTAAGGAGTATCTAACTCAACGTTTAAGCAATGAACAACATTTTGGCCTCTACTATTGACATCCAAGACTATCCAGAAATAGAGCTTAGTTTAAAAAAAATACCAAACATATGCTTTAACAGACAGACATATTTTGATATTAAACTCATTTTCTTTCATGGTTTTATGCAATTTACCAGAGTATATGTTTTCTGTAAATGTAATAATGTATTGGTGATCATTTAATCACTTTTCAAGGAGTAAACTCATTACTAGTAGTAAAACTAACAGGGTATGCATTCTAACAACTGTAAATATGTTTATAAAACACCTTTTAGCAGAGATTTTAACTTTTTTGAAATCACTGCTTTTGCTAAATGTCTTTCTATAATATGCAAATCAAAATATGCATCACCCTTCAGCGAGATTATCTGAGTTATATTTCTAATGGGAAAATAGCTGGTATGAAATGCTATTTCAAGCGTTATTCAGCACAGCAAGGGAAACCATTAGAAACAGCACCGATACACTGAGACACTTGCATTCCTCGAAAATGATCTCATAAAAAGGTAAAGGTATGATGCATAGCCAATAACAATTGAGAAAGTAGCATTCTTCGCCCCCCCCCACCCCAACACCACCCCTGCTTTCTCATAATTGGCTATTTAAACTTCTTTGGGAGCCACTAAAACTGTGTTCAGAGTAAGAATCATGTTCACTTCACATTTATTGGTCTAGGAATATTTAAAAAAGCAATATTTAAAGCAGTTTAATACACATTTTTCTTTACTATAGGTAGTGTTTTATTTCTCTCTGTTCTCATACCGATATGTTTTTTATATATATTTTAACAAATGCCAGAATGTTAAGTAAAGAAATAGGGCTGTGAGAGCACAGATCAGTTTGAGGTAATACGTAGAAACTGCCGGTGCATTTGTTTCACGCGATTATTAGTCTTTACTGAACTTTTTTGCATTCTTTTTGTTATTTATATATTTGTCTGGAAATATAGGGAGAATGGGTGTAAACGAAGACGCAACACCCAGCAGCAGGTAATGTCGCAAGGGAGGGGACCACTAGACCTTCACTAATGAGAACACAGTCAAATCCATTGTTATTGCTTGTTAATCTCCCCCTCCCGTTTTTACTGTGCTTAATATCATTTGTGATGCGCTAACAAACTTTCGCTCGTGCTCCTTCCCCCTTGGGGGAGCGCCACAATTTCTGATAACAGACGCCCCCAACATTTAATATGATTGATAGGCCTCTCTTCTCCTCTTTCAGCTCTCGATTTATCTTGAGTAGCCAGAGTCGGGTGCAGGCGGCTGTCGGGGGTCCCTTGGCATCTATTTGCTTTTAACCGCTAAGTCATTACGACCTAATACATGTAGATTGTGTTGGGAGGGAATGATGTGTAATGAAATGAGTGAAAAAATTAGTGGAGTGTTATGGAGGAAAGCAGATGTTCAGCAGGAATTATTACTCGCAGAGATGATTAGTAGGAAAATGCTTTGTGATACGGTTTTAGCTCCTAGGCTAAGAAAACAGGAATTCCATTTTGGATATATAAATATAAAAAATTTACATCAGGACTTGAGAATATTACCTGGCAAACATCACAGCCAAATATCAGCAGAGCAGACAACACGATCAAATCTGAAGGTGCCATTAAATTTGTTCGCTTAAAAAAAAAAGTTGGATGCAGCCATACTCCTAACTTTCTTTAGAGCGAGCGACAGAGAAACTTGCCTTATTTATCTTTAAAAATCACAGAGAGTTGGTCTCTTGCTTGCAAAGTGTACTAGTTTACACATAAGCCGTGATCACATTATGGCTTCTCACCACAAAGATTCTCCCTTTTCTGTCAATTACATACAGCTAGAATGGTACAAAAAGAGGGAAATTTAAGCACCTCCAACAACTTCCTGTAATTGCAATTTATTGAGAGGGAAACAGAAGATAAAGATTTTGAAATTATAAGCTATTATGCACCAGAGAGAGAGAGAGGGAGAGAGTCAGAGGGGGGGGGACTTGGCTTCATAAAATACAGCTGACAAGCTCAAGCAAATTACCCCAAGACCATTACAAAAAATCACTTAATTGCCAACCATTCTGTCAGGTCAATTGACTCTAATTGAAAAAATAACAAAAAGCATATTATGCCACGAGAAGCAGGCGCGGAAAATGAGGTGAGCGTTCAGGAAGAAGCAATGATTTGAAATTCCAACCATCAAATGGTACTGGTACTGGTTTCCTCTTGTCCCTTTCAAACATATCATTTGTTTTATGCTTTTCTTTTCACGGGGATAATTGCGGGAAAATCACCGCGTTTCTGAAGTATGGAAATTATTCTTTGAAAATAAAACACGCCCTGGGCCTGGACATTTATTGATTTTGAAGGTACTCTTGATTATTATTATTATTATTATTAAAACAATCCAATGAAATTTTAATGTGGGGTAAAGTGTGCGTAAATTAAGAATGTATAAGCTTTATTGCCGAGATTTTACACGTTGCCCACCTCTAAGCGTACGAGGCATGATTGAAATCATGGCCTACTCTCAATACTCTCCTCTGATATGTGACACGTAATAAATAAGGATCTGCTGATTAGTAGATTAAAAGTGATTAATAGCCGCGCTGATTATCGAATCAAGCGCTAGCCGGAATAATCAGTTAATTGATCATTTCTGTAAAGGAGCCTTCATGGCTGCCGCAACGGTCTGTCGAGAGCACTAGAACTCGTGTTTATTTACATTGTCACGGGAGAAACAACAAAGATAAATGTCTCACTTTTAGCACGCCTGCAACGGCGCGCTATCACTAACTAATAACAATATGCTTCGCTTCAAGAGGCTCATAAAAAGTTTTTTAAAAATTATCCAAGGAATATTACAGGATCCATCAAATGCAAATGATATCCCCCATCTCCTGCATAAGTAAGTTCACATTTTGCAATGCATATAACTGGAAGGTAGAGTTATAATATGTTCCGTAGAACTCCCACTCTCCCTTGATTCCCAGACAATTTTGAAACTTGTAGTTAGCCTGATATAAACTGATTCCTGAATGCTCATGGAGATGAACCCCCATACTTCTCCATGTCCACACATCTGCATTCTGTGCCATATTTGGGTGTTTCTGCATGTTTTTACAGCTCTGCAGAGACTTTCTTTTGGGCCAGAATATGTATTAACAATTTCTTTAGATATTGTTTATCCTACTTCCAAAGGAAATATTAAATGATCTCCCCATCTCATAAAAAAAATGTGCATGCTATTGTCTATAGATTTATAGAAAACCTTCCATCTAAGGATCTCAAAGTGCTTTAGAGTCCAGGAGGGAACGTACCTCAAATGTCTGACTCCCACCTGGGTGATTCGGCCATTTTGTGCTCAAATGCTCAGCCCACATCAGTAGTGGTGGGCAGGTAATGACAGCTTATTAGACTCAAGGGAGACTGGAGAATTGTGTTTAAAGAACAACCATTGCCATTATGTGGGATCTTTAACAACTTTGGACCTTTCAGACTTTTGAAACCTTTGAAAATAAACGTTGAAAATCTCATGTGCAAGGCACATGCAACAGTGTCCATAATACCGCCCTGGGGCTTTGAATATTTCTTCTTGGCCCTGAGGGAATAATTCTCATACTGGCTCAGCAGAACGATGATTATTAGATTATATTTTCTGTCAAACCACTGACCAGACCCACACATTTTGTACTTTTTTGTTTGGCTTGTGCTCTAACCATATAGTAATAGAAAGTGGCAGACTAGTATTTGCCTGTATCAGTATTATATTTCAAAATTCAATTGAGCCTAGCTATAATACTACTGTCGAAATTCACATTATGTCAAAATAAATACATTAAAAAAGGTTTCCATGTTAAAATAATACCTTTAATCTAACCTATACAAGTGTATGCTCTTTTGGATTTGGAAAAAGGTTTTTACTTAAAATGGGCATAATTTACCTTGGGAAAAGGGTATAATAATGAGGTAGCCTAGTGACAATAAGCTCTACTATGTGGGCGGCATAGAAACAAAATGAAAAAGGTACATTTTACTACATGAGAGATGTGTTAAGTAGATAAATGCCTTGAATGTCACTGTCCTTTAGAAAACATTACAAAGTTTAGTAACTGTAACAAACTAACAAAGCGGGTTCACAAGGACAACTAGGGCAAACATATTCAGTCCACATACCACACTGGAGCAAGTAGACATAATCAAAATCTGGGAGGAATTGGTTTATAATATCCAATATCCAATAAATGAGTTGAGAGTAACAAAATAAAGTTGTATGTCTATACCAATATGATTAAAAAAATAAATCTTAATAGAACTTTTTTTATTAATACCGATGATTAATTCTTTTTTTTTTTCCATCAGGTTCAGTAGAGGGAAGTGGACACTTACTATATAATTATGCTACATCTAAAATATAAATTTTAAGCAACATATAATTGAAAAACATATAATACACCTGAGGGGCGTACTACGAAGCGAGATTAAGGGGATAGCGAGCTAAATTAAGCTTCAACCCTGGGTTTTCTGTATCATGAAGCCGACTCACTTTTAATCGTGGTATATTGCCACGGCAACTTACTTTGCACGGCTAGCCTGCTCCGGGGCAGGTTATGTTCAGGATAACAGATTGAAACATATAAAAGCACCGCCCTTTGACCAATCAACGCATCAAAGGCATCTCCTTTTCAAAGGATCCCGTAGAGATATGTGCGGATACTGAGGGAATCTCTTCGCAGGGTGAGATTAGTGAGTTCCGGAAAATGCTTGAGAGACTTTTTTAATGAAAAAACATTAATAAAAAAATAAATGTGATTGTTTCATGCTAAACATGCTGTATGAAGTTTAAGGTTTAAAGTTCAGGAGCTCTAGAATGTAGTAGTACAGTTGTCACATTAGAAATAAACTGTATGACAATGTACTGAGAGTATTGATTTGTTGTAAGGTGAATAAGGTAGCTATTAACTAGCCTAACAAATTTAACCTACACGATGAGCATTTTTATTTTCATGTTTTGCGAAAGCTCCTTCCTGGCTTTGTTGGAGGCAACGGTGTTGCTTTTTGCTCATATGATTGTTTCATGTTCTTATCCGTCCATTATATCTGTCCATATCAGTCTTTTTCCCCACAGGAGATAAATACCCATGCTGTGCTGCTATAGGCTCGTTGTTGCAGACACCACCCCTTTAATGGGAACGTGCACGTACCTTGATTAATAAAGCCCGTGTTCACTTAGAAAGTTCATAACCGCGTTCGTAGTACCGGTTAAGCCAGATTGTGGTGCTTAGGCTTTCTGAAGCCAGCTAACACAAAGAAACCCTGGCTATGTTAAGCTTCCTTCGTAGTATACCCCCCTGGTATAATACATCTGCGGGGTATTTCACAAAGCAGTATTACTGAGTTAGCTGGAGTAAAACCCGGAACCCTCCAAAATCTGGAACATGGACTGAAGTAAAAAAGAGCTGTTCTGGGTTTTACTCAGTGCAGTTATCCAGCTAACTCAGTAATCCTGCTTTGTGAAATACCCCCTGGTAGTAATAATAATAATAATAAGAAGAAGAAGAAGAAGAAGAAGAAGAAGAAGAAGAAGAAAATAAAATCTAGTGGTTTCGATTAAATCCAGGACTATTGGATTACACACATGTGCACACCATGTGTCCTCTAAACTGTGTCTTCTATAGGTGGCTACACCTTATGCACAGGGCACAAGGGTTCATATAGGTACGTTCAGTCAGCCGTTCGTTGAGTCAGCGAGCATTACGCTCGGTGTGTTAATGGGGAAATGGATGAGCGTAATTACATTGAGCTGCACTGTATGTACTGCACAGTTTGTGAAATGCTCCCGAGTAAATCTACAATGTAAAATTTTAATTTCAACCTTCCTTGTGAATAAGGCGATCAGATTTCGAAGCAGATTGCTCAAAGTGCCGGGCCGTTTGATAGGCTGTGGAGAGCAGAACGGATGATCTCCATCTTATCAGCGCATCTGCAGTTCTTCTTCTTCTTCTTCTTTTTTTTCTTCTTTCTATCAGCGCCCGATGATATGCTTGTAGCGGCGGTTCCATTGTGATGCCCCGTATTCCCACTCTCTACATATGCTTGACTATTAAAAGGAAGCCACTGAAGCCATTGTACTCACTGGCACCTATGGGAATCAAATATGAACAAAGGACACGAACAGACTCCTGCAGGAATACTGTGGGTGTGGGGGGAGCGCAGTGAAGGAGGTGTCTTGGGGGGGGGGGGGGGGGGGGGGGGCGGGGGTGTGCGGTGGGGACATCCTCAGTTCAAAGTCTACACTTCCCTCTGTCTTGTAATGGTGTGGGGTTCTGATGCTGCCCCACCCCCCCTCAAAAAAAAAAAAAAAAAAAAAAAACAGATGCTGAGAAGAAGCATGACTTTTTTTTATTACTGTTATTATTTTTCTTATTATAATTTCACTTGGTTCCACTCCCTAGATTTGTGTACTACAGCATGTTGATAAAAACTTATAAGGAAAATAAGACTAGTAGGTAGTGGAAGTGTAAAAAAAAAAAAGGGGGGGGGGGGGGGGTCTTAAACCATCTTGAGCTCTGGGCTCCATGTCATCTATAAATTGTTACAATGTCACAAAAGGAGCAAGCGCTGCCTGTTCTGTGTGTTCCTTGCCACGTACAAGCCCTGGAAGAGGGCTATTAACATTTGAAGAGAGAGGGAAAAAAAAACCCTAATTGGTGCACTGGTGATACTACAAGGTTGATATTCTGTGAAAATCCTGGAGACTGAGGGCCATTAATTAACCTTAGTGCAGTGATTACTACTTACATTAAAGAAGAATACATTAAAGATGGCAGGGGCCTTTTTCTCTCACTTCAGAGGGGCTTGCCGATCGCCCTGCCCCCGTGAGCCACGATATGTTAACTGGGAAGCAACTAATTAGATGTCAAAAATTCATAAGGCCCCTCTTTAATATTGCATATCTATCCCGGGCTGTCACTTCAAAACAACGGATTGCATAAACAGAGCGACCGCAACACAAAAACCCAGCAGGAACGTCGGAAAGGGATGAAGAAGAAGAGGAAGAGAGGAGGGGGGGGGGGGAAGGGGGAAAGGGGATGGAAAAAGGAGGAAACAATCAAAGAAAGTTCCTTGATAAACCCCAGAGAACGGCACCTGTGGAAATGTAATCTTACAAATTCTGAAAGAGGAAGAAGAAGAAGGAAAGAAGATGGAGGAAAAAAAACGCTCATCTTAATATGATTGTGGGCAGAGGAGAGGAGCACAGAGGCATGGCGCTCTGAGGCCTGGGGGCGGGGGAGGGGGGGGGGGGGGTGGTAGCGGTGGGGCGGTGGCGGTGGGTTCGGGGGGGGTGGAGGGGGTGGGGACGGGAGCGAGGAGACTGACTTATCAAAGGCGCTGGCAGGTAAATAGTCATTTACTATGCATGCACAATGAACGTTACACAGTGCCTTGACACGAACGGCGGGGCGATAATGAAAGGCAGTGCTATTGTGGCATCCGTCAGGGGACTTTTTTTAATATCGCTCCCCTCTCTCAAGTGAAGGAGAGCTGATGCTTCTTGGCGGCGGCCTCCTGTTGTAAGTCACTTTGCATAAGATGTGAAGGAACTGAAGTGTGATGCATTATCTGAGCTTCGGCTGCTCAAAATTACTTTTTCCCCCTTCTTCTTTTTCTCTTCCAGAAAAGAAAACTGTTAGGATTTGCGGCTTATGTTTGCTAACCGTTTTACTCCTCCCACTAGAAGAAAAAAAAAGAGAAAGTTTTCAGTTTTTTTTTTTTTTTTTTTCTAAAGATATCCTGATTCCTGTTGTTTCGAAGGTGGGAACGTTTCTGCATCGTTTGTTTGTTTGTTTTTTTTTACGGCGTTGTTGTTGCTTTTTATGGCTAAAATTGTGTTGTGCTACTCCTGTAGCTAAACCACATTCCTGGATCGCTAATAATAGTTATACAAAAAAAAGCAATCAGCATTTCAATGGTCGTGGAAAGAAAAAAAAATGACCGTTATGGCAATACATTTGTAGTGTGAAGTAGAATTTAGTATGAATGTTCTGATAGTTACATCAATCCAAATTAAAATTCAATCAATAAATAAGGAGTAAATCTCACTAAACTAAAATATATAAAACAATATTTTTCAATTAAAAGAACTATTATGAAATGTTCTTGACAGGAAGCTTAAAAATGCACCGTCGATGTGTGTGATTACTCTTCCTATTCACAGAGCTTCTGAATGTGCGTTGCCTGTACAAAGGAGGCAAACTGGAATTAAGGTAATGGAATTTTTCAAGCTTGTCAAGTTGCTGAATCCTGCTTTTGAGGTTAAAAACATTAATCTTGAAAGAGAGATCCCATGAGAACTGTCAGGTATGTTCATATCATCGGTCTATGCCAAGTTATGAGAGGTAGACTTGTTATATATTTCATATATATATATTTCCTTAAGGAATATCCGTAACTGCTCAGCCAGTCAATTCTTGAACTTAGTGATTGTAATGATGCCATAATCTCAGTATATATATATATGCAATACTGTAACTAATTTTAATTTGAATCTTTTATAGCGCAGTATCCTACACTACAGATCAGAACCAAGACAGTTAAATCCAACCAATTGTGCCATGCATACCTGTATTCATTCCAGTTTGAATTAAGTGACATGTTCTCATTCTTGGTCATTGAAGCAAAAAATTAGCCCGCTACCCTAGCTAAAGGTCAGAATACAGAGGGAAAAAAAGAATGAGAAAAGGGTCACATTTATAAAACCCAACGTGTCAGTGGCATGCTTATACAAAAAAAGAGAAAACAAGCGATACTGCTTCTAATGGTTATATTGTGAGTGTTAATACTTCACAGGTACATTTTATTATTAATCATCACTTTTCTGTTCTGAATTTATGTTTTCTTACGTACAAAACAATCATTCCCTTAAAAAAGGCTAGATTAATCTTTCGGCTTATGCCTTAATATTACATTAGTGCCAGGGCTGACTGAATCAAATGGGATGCTGTTGGCTGTGATGCTCAGTCTGGCTTCTCACCTGTCTGTTTTGATCACCATGGATGATCAGGCCTAGCCTATGGAAATAGAAGAGCAGCTGAAACTTCATAAGTAGTTTGGCCTGCTCTGCCAATGGCTCCGTGCAGCACAGCCTACTCAGCATGCCTTCAACTTGTCTGCAAAAAATATACACAAGCAGTAGTGTAGTGGAGGGTATACGCGGGTATATGCAGTATGCCCACTTCTTTTTTAGTGGGCATAGAGTATACTCACTTCTTAGTAGTCATAGATTTGTTAAATTAGAGTATACCCACTTCTCCAGGCACCAATACACCACTGCACACAAGGATGAAGCCAAGGAAGACCTTTGTGTTCAGTCTAACCCCACGCGCTTTGCCCTTTGCCGTGGCTAACAAATCAAGCATGCCTTCTGTTGTCTTCTGACAGGTTACAGTTTTAAGTTAATTACAGCAACAGACAGATTCAACACCACGCGATGCATATTTAAGATTCTTCATCGGTTTTGATGACATGTCACATTCCCGTCAAACTAAACAGAGGCTTTTGATAGTACGCCCATCTTATGACTGTAATGTTGAGTGTCATGCATACAAGCAATGGGTAAAATTATTAAAGACTCTAGTATGCCTTATGCAAATCTAGGTACGGTAAAAACTATGATTGTTATTAAACTTTTATTAAACTGTAAATTAAATTCAAAGTCCCTAAAACCTTGATGGCAGGATTGTTTACCACAATGACGCAAACGTATTGTTTTACAACAGTTGAGCAATATAAGTTAATGTTGTATGATAATATATGAGATAATGTTGTGAAGATTTTATTATATGCATGTTAGTATTATGTCCATTAGGTGTCAAATGGATAACTGGCCATTGACTACTCTGTACCCATATTGTTGTGATATGAATTCCTGAATGACTACCTTGTATGTTACTACTGAGTAACAGCATCAGCCATATATCTGCAGAGGTGGAAATCCAGGGGACACAAAGTAAAATCCTACAACGTCTTTCTTCCACCCATAGATTCAGCCAGCTGATTTCACTAATTAGTTCTACCTCCTCGCTGAAGAATTATGTTAAGTAGCAAATCCAGGTGATTGGAGCAAAATACCGGGGAGGACTTTCACTTTCTGTCCCCTGGATTTCCACCTCTGTATATCTGTCACTGTTGATGATGATCCCAAAATCTTAAATTTGCTCATGTTTATGATGATTATGATGATGATTAATATTATTATTATTATTATTATTAGTATTATTAGGATAGGGAAGCACATTTGCATGTTTTCTGTCACTGCATGTTGTATCATAAGACGTCACTAAAAGAAACGTTAGATCCCATCAGATTCCATCTCAGATTGTGTCATGCTTATCTCCAACCTGACTGCATTTACACCTTATCTATACACCAATCGATCCATAGACACATCTGCATCTCAATCAAAGTATCGTTGGTAGACTTGTAGGGAGCCTCTGTGCTTTTACATAGTCGGTTAAGAATCGGCGGCGTAAAACATGCAATATGGGATAAAAGAATCTGGCGTACTCTATAGTCCCTGGTTATTATGCTGCATAAGTCCATTTTATGGCCTTCGTTCTTGTCATTTCCACTTCAGGAGAACATGGAGGAATCAGTGCACTTAACATATAAAAGTAACATATCTGTAGCATACTGCATTAATACAGCAGCTTCTAACCAGGAATACATTCACAAGAGTTCAATGATTGATCAAGGCTGGTTGAGAAGGGTATAGCAGGTCCTTTCCTCATAATAATGCTATTTGAAATACAGTAGATTGACTATAGCGGTTCACAAAAAACGGAAGATAAAATAACATAAGATATAATCTGATACTGTATCATCAATAAATGAATTCAATGCGAGTTACATTTTGAATTGTTTACAAAGAATAGCAGGTTATGAATCGAGAATTTTCATTATACATGGACAAAAGAGAAAAAAGACATTTAAAAGAAATCAATTTGATCGCTTTGTTTAATTATTACTTTATTTTTGGGAGTTGATAAATTAAAATATGGCCCACACATTTGCATTAAGCAAGTATGGGCCCATTCCAGTCAGTGACCCATGGAAAATAAATATGCTAAACATAAGCTGCAAAATCCTAACAGTTGATATCTTACTTTTGAACTAATTATCGTCCTAAATCTGTTTTTATTGATTTTGATGGCTAATAAGTTTTATAAAGGATCACCCATCAGCGGCTTATTCAGAGGGTCGAATGTTGTAGCATACCAACACATAAATGCAAAATAAATGACCTAATATAAATAAAACTGGGTATTACAAAGCTCTTAAAGGGTTTTAACTCAGCTGTTCATCAGCTGCTAATTGGTAAGCCATATTTAACTTGCCATTTTATGTAAATCGGGTCCAGGATTATGATATCAAGGTAGGATTGCTGCCCTCCCAAATGTACAGTTCACCTGCCACCATCAACTGAAGCTCCTTCCCGTGTTGGATCAATATGCAAAATAAAGTCTTTTAAAGCATCTGCCTTCGCCTTCCCACCTTAAATCCTTTAAACTCAGTCTCTGAGGAACAACGCTGGGAACTTTGCAAATATCTTCTTAGCAAACTTCTGAAATATATAAATATATAAATGTGTTTTGTCACAGTTAAGTAGACATGGCTGTCCATATTTGTTTATTTGGGAGATAATCAATCCTTCTGAGCATAAACTCTTATCTCTCCCTCCGGAAAAACCGGAAAGATAACAGAGATGCTAAACTTTCAATTTGAAAGCATGATTAGCAGTTGAATCTCCCTCTGTCACTCTGGTTACCTCTTAGTTCTCGTGACCACAGTTATCTGTGCGGTGTTTATGCATGCGATTCTGAGGTCAGGGACTAAAAGCAAATTGCATGCCGTGGAGTCACCTACAGTATCTCTGTAAGGTTGGGATAAGGAATTAAAACTTCTGAAATATTAACCATCTGTAAAGTTTAGAGTGTAAAGGAAAGCTAAAAATCCACTGATATTACACAAATAAGAAGCTGTCTATGAACAGCAATGGTCACTAGCACATACAGTATAAGGCATATGTCACTATCAGGCATATTTTAACAGTGCATTTATCAATCAGACATGCATTATGATTTTTAACACAATTACGTTCAAAGGATATTGCAAACTATTTGTTCATGTAGTTTTAACCAGCCATTTTGTTAAACTGTATACATTTTAATAATGAGCAAACAGGGTGCTACATTATGGTGCGAATAGACATGAACTGTAGCCTATGACTAATGTAAATTAGGAAATGTGGTTCTCTATGGACGCAGAGTAAAATACAAGTGCATTGCAATTGAAAGGAAAGCAGCTAAACTCTCACACCGGAAGGTGATGACCTATTTAGAATCACTACTATGAAAACATTTTACAGAATGCCGGAGATAGATCCTGAGAGGACAAATGATAAGCATTCCATTGGACGTGGAATCTCTGATATTGGGGATTTGAATGAGATATTATCAAAACAAATCCCATTTAATCATCACCCAGTTCTCCCACCACACATGGTCTCTTCCCATCCCCTTAATGGCAGGAGATTTTTTTAAGCAGAAAATAAAATAACTCTCTGCTCAAAGTGATTTGATATCTCTCTCTCTCTCTCTCTCTCTCTCTCTCTCTCTCTCTCTCTCTCTCTCTCCCTCCCTCGACACACCCGAACGTGCAGGACCCTTATTCTCATTAGGGGAACCAATGCAGGCTTCGCCCTCAAATGCTCGATCTCATTATGAGCCACTCACAGCATAATGAACAACACTGTGTACACTTGGGCTGAATAGCTAAATAATTCAGTAAACTGTCAACTTCCTGGGCCGGATTATTGTATGGATTTAGATCAAGGGGAGTCATAGGGGCCACTGAAGAGTTCTGCTCACACTGCTCAGTGTACCGGTGACACCGTAACATGGCGCTCGGAATCCGGGAGTTGCCCGCCACCACCGCCACCCCCCAACCCTCAACCCCCCCCCCCCCCTTCCCCACTGAGTGCCATCCTCGCTTCTCCCCACCTGTCAAGGTGTAAGAGAGGGGATACTGCCTCCATTTCATTATCAACCTCTCACTCTGAGATTTCAAACAGGCTTAAACTAATGAGGGAACGTTTAAAAGCTCCGGGATGCCAATGGGCTGATGTATGTCGGCAAGTGCGAAAAACAAGAAATACACACACACACACACACAGCCTCGCACACGCACACACACACACACACACACACACACACACACACACACACACACACACACACACACACACACACACACACACAAGCACACACACACACACACACACATGAAGCCCAGGATTGTCAGTGCAGGTGAACAAAGTGAATAGGATATGTGACTGACAATAAAGATTTCTTTTAACATCAGTGAAAGGAGGCTCCAGAGACAGGCAGACGGGACAGATGCAGAACTTCGCATTACTCTGAGGGCGACGGATGTTTCACTGAGACCTAGAGATGCCAGCTTTAATGATGAGCCCAGGAAGTTACAGGCAGGCAAGATGCCAGCCTCAAATCTATTATTTCAGTCTGTTAAAGAGGATCTTTAATAGACACCCTAAATTTCGGCTGGTGTCACGGTGTGCTTAAAGTTTAATTCTCCTTCCATTTCATTCCCTATTAACAGGCCGCATGAATAGTGAAAACAGCACATTATTATTTAATATTGTGAAAATATTTTTCTTAAGAAATAAGCTGGATGCATTTTTATTTTGCTTACACTGAACGCTAGTCTGAGAAGCGAATATGGGAGAGCCTTTCACATGATAGTCATTTTGCTCACTGCTATCAGTTGGTATTCAGAATATACACTCATGGTACATACTGTATATAATAAAACAGTTGTTTTGGCCTAAATTTAGCAGTGCAAACAATGGTATTACATTTGGGAAAACCACAAACTTAATAAAATTAGACAAACCTGAAAGGTAAATATGAGTCATCAGTAAAAATGTTTTATGTATGTTTGTGTGTGTCTGCGCGTGTGCGTGCGTGCTAAGCGCAAAACCATTTGCTAATAACCATGTCAAAGTAATCACAAAAAATATACAAACAACTATTTTATCAAGGGATCCAAATCTTTCTGCTCGTCCTTCTCGGGGGTTCTAGGTCGCAACAATCCTTTTGGCACGTCGTCAAAAGAGGGTTACAATTGCAAAGGGAAAACATTCCCAGTGTTTAGATTACAGTATTAGATTTTGTTTTCTGTTAGCAGCGCAACAGCGATGCAGACATCTACATTTTGCCTCCCAGAACTCATGTGCCTGCTCTGTGCTTTTTTCTGTATAATTAGTAATTAACACATTCTTTTGTGTAGACTTTTTTTTTTTTTTTTTTTTTCTAATATTTATAGCGAACGGCTTGCCAAATCTTACATTCCACCGCCTGGATCAGATTAATTTAGCAGAGAAAAGAATACGCAGAAACCAGGCCAGACCCCTCCAGTAATAATGGGACTTTAAAACAAATATACTGAGAAGGCCGTGTGATAAGATCCCTTAGCAGGACCAATCAGCTCGACAGCAGATTTGATAAAAATAGAGCGAGCTCAAGTGCGGGCCAATGATAAATTCACACAGAAACATGAATAGTAATTCATAATACTCACTGAAGCCTATGCAAGTATTTCATCGGCATGCTTTCATCCAACATACATTAAGAAAATTTACAAGGTTCACGATGCTAATCCGTGGGCACGGTATACAGACATACATATTCAGAACTGCGGTCGCCGTGAAAATATATAAATATTAACACAATATAGAAAAAAAAAACGTACCGCAGGTACCTATGCACGCATATTTCCTTTCCTCATATTCATTTGTTTGTGTAGTAGATGCCCTCCATATTCAAGGTACTGTATGTAATAGTTTACATGTTATCCATTTAGACTGCTAGGTATTTTACCGATGAAATCAAGTTAAAATACATCGCTCGAGGGAGCACCCTATATGACATCTGGACCTTCTGGTTATGAGTGCATTTCCAAACCACTATTCCACACTGTCATCCATTTAGAATGAAATTAAATGAAAATATATAAGTAACATAAAGCAGACCATTTGCATGTTGAAAATGTAATCTTAATGGGATATATTAAAAATCATATTTGGTAATATAAAATTATACATGAAAAATTTAATGTTCTGTGCAGTTCAATTATTTTGTCTGAATTTCGTAACTTTTAAGGAAATTTTTTTTTTTTTATACCAATGCTGACATCACAGAGTCTTCATGATCTGTTGCATATGAAAAATAGAACTTAGAATTAATTCCTCTGTCCGCTAGCTTTGATTGTATTTGTCCATGGTCACACAAAAGCACTTTTGCTTTTACTATGATTTTTATAAGGACTTTTTATAAGGATAACATTTTTATAAGGACTCAAACCATCCATCTGACACACGAAGACAGAAAGTAAAATGTATGATATTCCTTGATGACTGAATCGCTGATGTTGGAAGACAAACAGGCGCCAAATGTGTTACAGATGGTCACGAGGTGCGTCAGAAATCTGTGCCAGGTTTTGTTTCTTGCATTTCATAATTTCATAATGTCCTTTAGCAGAACGTGCGAGTTGCAGGAGAGCTCTTCCAGTGTCTGATGTAGAGGAAAATGAAGTGAGATCTGACCAACAGTGACACACATATGATTACTATCTTTAATATCTGGCTTAGTGATTTTTTTCCCCCTCCTGTAAATTCATAATCAAAAGAGGTGGGAGATTATTTTCATAAATTTTAGTATTACTTTATTTCAAGGTTTGCTGCTCCACAGCTGCCATTAAACCTTGGCAACATACCCCATCTTCCAAATATATAATTTTTATTGCATTTGCATTCATTCAAGCACTCACTACATTACAACCTGACATGCAGCAGGTGAAGCAGAGCTGTACGTATGCATCTGAGCAATATCATTTATTTTGTGACAGTTAACCATATTTTATGACAGTGTAAAGACCATTCTCAGAAACATTTTAATCATTTAATGTGCTAGAAAAAAAAAGTTATTTTTATATTATTATGAGTAGGATTATCATGAATGATGATGTTGATGATAACAATGATTATTATTATTGTTATTATTATTATACAAATTAACAGAGCTGTGCTTGAATCTCATACAATTAACTTTATTTATCAAAGACCCAGATAATAGGCATTTGGAGAACCATGCAGACACTGTTCAATGACTGTGACTACTTTGCCGGCATTTTTCCATCTAGTGGTAAAACAGTCTTACTGCAGGAGCTGGTCGCTCAGTGGGTCACTTAGTGAGTCGTGGGATGTCAGTCAGCGAGCAAGGGATGCTACCATATGTAGGCCTGTTTTCTCCATTTGGAAAAAAACAATCATATTACATTATATTGAACTAATCAGTAAACTCTAGCTGTGGAGAGCAGTTATGGTAGGTACACCTTTTCATCTTCACTTTGCATTTACTTGACTCACCCTTTAAATTGAATAGCGCAAAAGCAGTTGAGGGGGGTGGGGGGGGGGGGCTTTTTTTGGCAGGGGGGCGGGTTTCTACGTGTGTGTCAGTACGTAACCGCAGCCAAGCGTCCCTATTCTAAAAGGATTCCTTCTTTAAACATCTAATTATTAGCGTCTGTTGTGAGGAGTTATGAGGGGTTATGTCTAATTTTACGGTTCCGAGTTTCGCGGTATAACTGAATTATCGGGCCTGTGAATGTGCGCCATTAGAGTGGATTTATATCGCAGAGTGCCTACATTCCAGAGCTGCCAGGTAAGCGCAGGATTAGAGGCAGTCTCCTGTGAGGTGTGAGGTGGGAGGTGGGAGGCAAGGCCTCGGGTAATGCAGTCACAGACAAAGAAACGCTGCCTTGTATTCAGCACACGGGGCTTAATTGCTATAAACACATAAATCATAGCTTTTTTTTTTCTTGCTTTTTTTCGCCGCAAATACGAAAGCTCACATATTAATAGTAACGATCATACCGGCAGCACATGAGACCCATTATCAATCAATTGGCGCAATCAATTATTACCTCCATACGGAGTCTATTTCACGCAGCGTCCATTGAGCTGCAAGATTGTAGTCATTCTCTATGCCACGTTCATTCATTACAGGGACCTCGATTCAATTAAAGGGAAAGATATCGCTAGTTCTGACCCCCAGAGAGACAAGCATAAATCTGACGGTTTTCTCACTTTTTAAAGAAGTTTCGTCAATGCAAAGCGTGCAAGGTTTTCATGACAACTTTAAATACACTCCAAGGAATGGAAGGGCGGGCGTGAAGGTTGGGATTGGCACAGTGGGTGGTGCCCGGCAGACAGGATGGAGAGGGTCGACTGATGATTAACAGTATTGTTAATGCTCTCACCTTCCGCAAAACACTTTTCTGGCACACGTGATAAAACAGGTGTTTCATTTTGAAATGAAGATGGTGTGAAAGTTCATAAGTATGCTAATGGGACCTGGTTTTGAGTTATTGCAGCAAATTAAGCCTTAACTTCGGGAGATGCATGAAAAAAATAAATGTGTTGATAAAAATTATCAAATTATTACAGAGAGGAGAGCTTGAATTGAATTACCAGTGGGGCTGCACCTTAAATAGTCCATAAAATGTCTTTGCATTGACCAATATGTATTTAAATTGGCCATATTAGCAAATTTAAATCATCGTTTAGGCTTACTATTGCGTTGTGTGTTAATTAATATCAGAGTTTAAGGGAAATTGAAACATTAACTAATTTGAAGTCCCATTCTAATTAGGCAAGTATATATCATTTGAGAGACAATGCTCTCTCTCCCTCTCTCTCTCTCTCTCTCTCTCTCTCTCTCTCTCTCTCTCCCTCTATCTGTTGGGGTAATGAATTACATCTGAAGAGGGCTAATAGCTAATATATACCAACAGGTCACATGGCTACCACACATGTCTTTTTGTAATATATTTAACAGAGTGTAGAGGCCTGGGACTTTGCACACATATGGTCCTTGTCATTACATTTGTAATAACCCTGGTTTGCTTTACACTATTTTGAAAATGTGGTGTCCCTTTTGGATAAGTGTTAAATGCCAGTATAATTTTCATATTCTGCACAGACTATCTAAAATGAAAAGAAAAAAAAGTTGCTGTGTGGAGCTCTGTTGTCGCTTTAAGTTAATGCAATATGTGGAAGTGAAGACAGCTTTGATGTACTTATCAGTTGAATTTACTTCATGTATGCTAATCAGTTGCATATAATGATATTGCTGTTATCATACTTGTATTTGGTCATATGAGTTGTCACCAAAGCTTGATTTGTGGCCAACAATTGAAACATCAGCCATAAGCCTTCATCTGCGGTGGCATAAGAAGTTACACTTGTGTGTTGGACAGATTACTGGTCATTTATGTAATTGTATGGGGTGTGGGTTCACCATAGGAATATAAATTATTAAAATAAAAATGTCTTTCTGTGGTCGAAAATACAAATACCAAATATACATATAATAACATTTTTGACGAGAGCACTTCTGATGCCACATGAAATCATCGGAAATGATCTTTTTTTACAATCAATCATCTTTACATTTGTGTGCACTTGTCTTATATCAGTCAAATCATTTGCTAAGTCAATACAATGCCCCCATCATTCCCACTTAGTGTAAACTATTTCTATGTATCCCTTGCCTCAGACTTGATGGGAAGTGTACGTCAATTCATAAGACGATTTTGCCAAGTGTTATACTGTAGAAACATAAAAAAAGTTTTGATTTAAAAACTACAGAGAGAAATAAAACTATAGAGTACTACCACCAATAACAACATACAGATTGAAGTCTGGGTTTTTTTTTCTGTTATATTTATGAAATGTGCAATAAAATGTATACATAACTGATTTGTAATTTACACTTTTACACTCCTTCCTCCCACACATTGGCAGTAAATATGGACAAAGGAAGAAAAAAAAAAAAACTTGTTAAACAACATTATATCATTAAGTACCGGCCAACATAGTAAGCAATTAATACCCAGAACAGCCACTTCCCCTCTCAGATGTCTCTATATTAAAGACAAAAATATGCCCTGAGAAATGCTTGTGAGATTTGTGTCACATGTGCTTGTACTTCACCCTTATTATTGCTTAATAATAATAATAATAATATATATATATGTATATATATATATATATATATATATATATACGTATATATATATATATATTCAATATTTTCATTGTAAATCTTGAAAAACATACTAGTGTTGGATGTGAAAAAAAACTGTTGGAATACCACTTCTAGGTATTGATAAGTAGTTAATTCCAGGTGAGCAAAAACTAAACATAAACAAAGCCACACTTAAAGGAGTTTTAGCGTGCGACGCATTGTATGTTTGTGCATTCCTGTGTGGAGAGTGAGAACACAGGGTGGAGGATTACCGGTAGACTGAGAGAAGGCCTGCGACTGTGGCCAAGCCCTCCAGTTGAGCTGGTTGTCTGGAGACCCAAGTAGGAGATTATGATTTATGGAAGAGCTCACCTAGAAGGGACAATTTCTGCTGTCTGCATCTGAAGCCAGGCTCAAGTAGAAAGGCTTTCTGCATAACACTGGGAGGTCTGGGGACTCGGCCCTGTTTGTGGGGTGCGGGGTGCAGGCCTGTCATCGCAGGAGATTTATGAACTTCAATAAGGATCTCTGCATTCGGTGCCAAGTTAAGTCACTGCATAATTAAAACCTTTCTGTGGAATCTTTTAGAAGTAGACCATGAGAAATGCTTAGAGTGGTGTTGGAGCCACATACTTCTCACCGCACACATACACACACACGCTCGCTCACCATTTAACTCACACACATGCACACACACACACACACACACACATAGGAGGGTCAACCCAAAGTTGAAACCTTGTCGGCAATTGCTGCTGTTATATACAGTATGTGTTCCTATTATGCTTTCTCAATTAAATATGACCCCATATTCACAAATTAAAGCAAATAGGTGTCTACTAAGTATTACCCATACAGACGTTTGGCAGGCTACATAAAGTGCACCCCATGCGCGGGAAAAAAACATGTTCGTTATCACAGAGGAAATGTGCAGTATCGCTAACAATATTGTCTTGCTTCAGAGGCTGCATATGCCACTATGTAGAGTGGGATTGTGCGTATTGTCTGACCCCATCGGCTTCCCTCTGAGGCTTTTCTGTGGGAGATTGGAGTGCATGTTAGCTTTGCGCCAGCTATTTAAATGCACCAATGCCATCAGTCTCCTCTGGCACTGAGTGCCTCCCTGCATCGCCTGTGGAAAAGCCTGGGCTCTTCTAATTGGGCCTCATATTCTTTTGTTCTTATTCAAGCTAACCTCGCATGAAGCTTGGAAATCTTTCGACTTGAAGAAACCAGTCTCATTTAGACAGAACATATCACATGCCTTTAAAATAGGCCTTCATATTCCTATACCTGAAACTACATGGGAACCAGTGAATAAGAATTTGTCACTGAAGGTTGCCGTTCAAACTGTTTATATTAGACTACATTACTTCCTTGCACTGTAAAAACCCTCAGTGTAGTCATGTATTAATAAACAGTCCCTTTTAATAACTTCTAATGAGTCTTAGGGCCTGATTCAATCTAACCACAGAACACTTTGTAAATGGCTTGGAGTGAAGAACTTCAGCGAATGTTTTTGTTATGAGTTATTAAAAAAAAAAGTGCATTTTCAAATCTGCCCCTTATTTTTATACCATCAAAAATGTAGCCTATTGCACAAAAGAGACCACATTAGACCGGGCTTATGAAACTGAACTGAGGGGACTATTAGACAAGTGTGGAATATAATGGATCAATTTATTAAGCCTATATCCAAGACAACCCCTGTTGGCCTCTTGGTTATAATAGGTTCATTATGAACCATTTCACCCTCAGGTTTAAACTGGATGGAGGTACCTAAACCAGTGGAACACCTAGAATAGTTTATCCAAACCCCAATTAATACTCTTTGGGCTCTATTTTCAAACCAGCAAGGGGACGGTATAGTCAAACGCAAGCTTGTTGACAGCATCAACGTCTTAAAACTGGCGCTATGGCGTTTCTCAGCAATACCGCTAGGATCAACAAATTCTCAACATAACATCCTTTCGCTTGCGCTGCAGTGGGATGGGTGGCGCTGTCTGGGGCGTGTTCTAAAATACTTTCGGCTCAGTGACAATTTGAACCAACGAAAACCCATTGCGTTATGATCAGCTGGAACCACCTCTTAGCGGCAACGCAATAGACTCTGGCAATTTGGCAACTTGTTAGTCATGTAGTTCTATGTAGTGTCTATAGGTGATGCCAACATTACACTTCCATTTAATGAACAAATAGCCTATAATTATTATTAATTAATTAATTTTAATTTAAACTACTAGAATAAAACAGGACAGCTTACAAGAAACTTGCGATCATGTAGGCCAATAGCCTATAATATATAAATTACACATTGACACAGTTGAATCATAAGCCTACCATTTGAATCATAATTATGCCTACATCACCTAATGTAGGCTAATTAATGCATTCGCCACCTCCTCCCGTGCCTTCCGAACTTCTGGGAGACGAGGTGGTGTGGATTGTGATCCATAAATTACTAGTCCTAGCCTGTACTTCTGTTGCAAGTATGTCTGATTCCTGTGCGGAAAATCGCTCTTGTCGTTGACGGTCCAGTGCGTTTGGGTTGCTCATTATGAAATTGCATGGAGCGATTGCGTTCCAACTGGCTTTTTTTTAAAGCATGAGAACAACCATTTGATTGGCTACCATAGAGACACACCTTGGACATTTAAACCCAGCCTTTTAGCAATACCGCCATCAGATGCGCCAAGATTGCCGTCATGAAATTACCAAATTTCTCGCCGACACGCCCTCAGAGCGATACCGCCAAGCGATTACTCTTGCGTTCACCATTGCGTTTGGTTTATTAAAATAGAGCCCTCAGACTCTATTGTGCGACTCTTCACTGATATTTTAAACATATTACTTTTGTTTGAGAATGGCAGCTCAAGGGTAGTAATCACATTATAGAGGCTACATATCTTACCTCCACCAAAAATATAACCAGAATAACAGACTTAATATTTAAAATTTTCCCATTTTTTTCCCAATGGCACAGTAACTGAAAGAGTACATTGTTCATTCTATCCATGTACAAATCAGTTTTTTATTTTCAGATCATCTGTTTAGCTTTTATTTCCTCCAGTAAACATCTGGCAAATGTTATCAAAACCTTTTTATCAAAAGCATTTTGTTTATAACAACTCTACAGAATTATAGCAGCATAAGGACAAAGGCTATAGATTATATGTATAGTAGCATACAGCGCCCACCACAATTATTGGTAACCTCAATTAATATGAGCAAAATGTGCAGGATAAAATTCAGTTATTGTTTATCAAATGTCTTCTCTGCTCAGAAATAATGGATAATTATATAGTTTAATTGTGATAGCATTAGTGGCATCCCTGCATTTAGTGCTTTCTGTGCTCTCCCTTATCCATGATAACAACACTGAGTCTTCTTCTGTAATGTTTGATGGTTGAAGAACACAGCAAGGGATTTGAGACCATTCCTCCAAACAGAATCTCTCCAGAGTCCATTTTCCTCGCTTGTGGACTCTCCTCTTCAGCTCACCCCACGGGTTTTCAATGGGGTTCAGGTTAAGGGTCTGGGATGGCCATTATAACACCTTGATTCTGTAGTGAGTGAACCAACATTTTTATAGATTTTGAGGTATGCTTTCGATCATTGCCCTGCTGGATCCCAGCCACGACCCACTTTGAGACTTATGGCAGAGGCAGCCAGATTTTGGTATAGAATCTCCTGGTACTGGAGTCCATGATGCCATGTATCCTAATAAGGTTACCAGAGCCGTTGGAGGAAAAACAGCCCCACAACATCACAGATCCACCACCATTATATTCACAGTGAGGATAAGGCTCTTTTCTGCATAACTATGTCTCTTATTTCGGCAAACCCACCTTTGGTATTTATTGCCAAAAAGCTAAATTTTCATCTCGTCTGAACATAGCGCCCGGTTCCAATCTAAATTCTGGTCGCATTTAGCAAACTCCAGGCACTTACATTTGTGGTATTATGATAGCAGAGTCTTCATATGCCAAGCCTTCTAAATAGCTTGTTGGTATGGAGGTGGTTTCTAATTGTACTTTTGGAGACTAGGTGTCCCCAGGATGCGACCAACTTCTGCAATTCTCAAACTGTGATCCTTGAGGAACGTTTTGCCTCTCGAACCATCCTCCTCATTGCGTCGGGGGCAAACTACACTTGTGTCCTCTTCCACGCAACGCAGGTTCATCACCCAGTTGCTTTAAACTTCTTAATTATTGCCTTAATAATTGTGGAAATTGGTAGTTTCAGATATGAAGCTATTTTTCTATAGCCATTGCCTGATTTATGAAGGTCAACAACCTTTTGCTCGGTTAATGTGTGTGTTCTGTGATCTTCCCCATGTTGATGGATGACTAAAGCTGCGTTCGGAATGGCTGCCTATACCCTTAATAGTGCACTATTTAGGGGATTGGCCATTTTGATGGTTTCCAAATTCTCAATTGAAAACACTGATAATTAGGACATCCTGCAAAATAGCCAATCCCCCAAATAGTGCACTATAAAGGGTATAAGTTGTCCGAATCAGCACCCTTATTGTGTATACAGGATGAGAAAGCAGTAAGTAAGCAACATTTTCTGTAAATGTAGTATACTTAAGACCCACAGATGATATACTTACTTCCAGAGTTTCGCTGAGTATATTTGGGAGCATACTTTTCAAGAAGCAAGCGAACATTTTGGTCACATAAATATAACGTGCAGCTTTGTTTTAAAAATGACGTTTTCCTTCAATAACAACAAAAACATCATGTGACATGGCCTTGCAAGGGTGGAACATCTTACGACACTTCCACAAGTCGGTTTGAAAATAGTATGGAGAATATTGTTTAGCATACTGCACGTCGCGTACTAAACAGTACACAGCTGTGAGTACACAGGTGACAGGACTCACTAGATAGGGCTCTGGTTCGGACACAGCGGTTTTTGCCTATGTGTAACCTCATATTTATACCCCAGTGAAACGGTAATTTGAGAATGACCACATAATAGTTCCTAAAGACTCAGATGTGCTTCAAAAAATAATTTATGGATGTGATTTTTTGTATTATTATAATTTTTATTTTATTGTTGAATATAGGTGATCATAAACCCTTTTCTGAAGTAATCCTTTTCACAAACAGGTCAAAAAGAAAAATGCTCTCTATTGCAATTGATTTAATAAATGCATCTTGTATAGCACTGTCAGATAAAACAAGATAAATATAATTTAATTATTAAATCTCTTCTGCATATTCAGTTTTTTTTTTTTGTAAAATACCGAAGGCAACTGTGACTCTGATGAAAATCATTATCCTTTTCAGTAAGCATTTCTGTACTGTGGAAATATGTGTGCACTATCAATATTCCAAATCAGAATCGGACAATTCAGATCCACTGATACATCACATTCCTGATGCACTAAACCTCACAAAACTACACAATGGACATCCCGCACTGTGCATAGAAAGGCCTTTCCCTTGTGCTAAGTATAAGCAAGTTAAGCAGGGAAAGACACTACAGGTGCAAGGATAACTGGTAACAGTTGTTTCAGAAGTAGAAAGGAGAAATAGGACAGGGAGGAAAATTAAGCGAATAACGGAAAATGATGTCCTTTGGATCAAGAACTTTGCTTTATCTGACTTGCCATCAGGACAGTGGGATATCATAGGATGGGAGCCTTTGTTTATAACACTTGAGCACTCTTTGAAATGACTTATGAATCACACTGCAGACATATATTTTCCTTTTAGAACGAGATTACGGAAAGAGAAACACGTCTTGCACTTTCACTTTTACGACACTTGTAAGATTACTGAAGACAAAATATATAAAGGAAGAGAAAACAAAAACTCTGCTATTCTTAGATTTAAGGGATTTAATGGATTGAATCGCAGCCAGGGAATAAATGACAACTTTCCGCATTACCGTGAAATTTCAAAAAAAAAATATTTCAATTAGAAAACGATATACGTATGCATCTTTTTAAACCACCAAAGATATGAATTATAAGCATTCTGCAATTTGTTTCATAAGAATTCAGAATGTGAATACACAAAATTCTCCAGGACACTTCATCTGACAATTTATTTATGTATTGTTTTGCATATTTATTCATATTTTTGTGCAGCTGTGTATATTGACTACTCTCACAGCAGAGGCTGTTTGAGGTTAAATATTGTAAGTGCAAAGTCTTTTAGCCGAAGGCATATGTTAAAAGATTTATAGAAAGAAACTCTGCCAGGGGTGAGATTCTCAATTTGCTCAGAACAGCATCTTTTAAAACGGAAACAGCCTTCAAAATATGTTTACATATACGTCTGTCAGGAAGATAAAAACCTGGGTAAGCTTAAATATGCAGTAACATGTATCAGGGATAAAATTGACCTATCATGCACATTGTAACAATTTTACATTTAAAGGTGGTTATGCTTGTTTTGGTTAAGGCAATCTGTTTATTTCCACCTACAACAAGGGAGAAAATGATACAGAAAATGGCACGGCCTTGAGAAAATAAAGGAGCAAAAAAAGTAGAATCTCTCCTCAGAGAGTCATTTATACATTTTTGCCCCAGATAGCTATACGTTATTTGACTTTGCTCTACGCTTGCTCCTGCAGAAACCTATCAAACTGGTGTTTTAGCAGCTATGCATATACAAATGTGGGGTCCAAATGTCGCAACGATCCTGTTCTCAAATTTCGGATTTCACAGTCAGTGATCATGCATATCTGCACACATTATGCGCAGAGCACTAACTGGTACTCATTTCTGAAGGAGCAAGTTCCGATGCAAAGAGTTCTGATGGATAAATGTGTGAAAGTGGTCATCATACAACTGAACACGCCCGTGACCATATGAACTCTCTCTTATATCTATCGAACACACCAACAGCCTTATGAAAGGCAAACTCCCTTCACAATAAGACCCTGCGGAAGGTGTTCAGCGGATAGGTGATGCTGCAAAGGTCATGTAGTGGAGGGTTTTCTTTCGGGTGGGGGCGGTGTCGCGCGAACATGTCGGAGTCAGCCATAATGTTTACTTCCTCAGACTGACACTTTGTTTGTCGAGATGCAGCCTGCTTATTATATATTTAAAAGACCTTTTGAAATGATTATGAGCTCTTCGCTCCGCAAGCTTGAGAGAAGGGAAAAGAAGGCTCCTCTGGAACAAAACAAAAGAACAAACGCTCGCCTTCATTGAAGAGAACCAAGATAATAAGAAAGCGCTTTTTTTTCCTGCCATCAGTTTCTTTCTTTTTTTTTTTTTTGTTTTGTTTTGTTGGAAAAATTGGAACTCAAAGAATATTTGAAGTCTGAAAAACATACGGTTTAGCAATATAGTAGGATGCCAGATAGGGTGTCAGCTATAAATGCATTTGATGTTCTTTGTGGAAAACATTGGGGGCTATATATTTAGCAATAATAGTGAATTATAAACAGAGTGAAAAAGTGGCTCTATCCAGGACTGCGTGTGTTCTTTGTGATGTGCTACGTTTGGCTGATGTGTTCCGCAGTGATCAGAGTGAATTGCTAAGGATGAACCAGTTAAGCCAGAGGAGTTTAAAACTGGGTCTTCATCCCTGCTCTAAACAAGGTTAGAGAGGGCACCAAGGACTCGAGAGAAGTGGATTTAAAATATGTACAGAGAGAGCGTCTGAAAACAAACAAAATCAGAAGACAATTCTGAGCACATGTCAACTCTTGAGTAAGTTTAGAAATGGTCGTTGCCTTGTCCTTTATTTCATCTCAATTCCTACTTTGGAATTACTGTATTCTTAATAATCATACTTGATTTTTCTGATTGTTTAGTGGAACAAAATATATATTTTTAAAGGTTCATATATTCATATAAACCTTTTCTCATCTTAGAGACATAAATGCATATATACCTTTTATCCTTTTCTCATCTGTATATATATATATGGATTAACATACATTTATAAATAATGTCAAGATGACGAAGATGACGGATTTCTATTGTCTTGTAAAAAAAAAAGTCAGTGTGGATAAGTTATGATAATATCAATTCAATTGTTATCTTCATGGCTGGAAAATTGCCACTTTGTCACATACTGTAAGTGTCATGTATTTGAGAAATGAGAAAAGCAGCGGTTAAGTAATTATTTGAGATTTGTACTGCTTCCCAAAGAGAAGGGAGGAAGCATATTCTATGGCATCTCAAATTGCTTCTGATTGTGGCTCTTCATTGGTCGTCGAAAAAAGGAACAAACTGCATTACGATGAGGAATGTTTGACTCTGGGAATGATAGCATTGCGTCCCGTCAATTTCAGGCCACTGTGTTTTCCCTTTTTTTTTCACCTGGACTGGCTGGTTTAAAAATACAACATTTAAAAATAAAACTGACCACTACCCTTTTCACTCAAAGGCTAAATCAACTTGTAGTGTAATCTCCCAGGGAAAATGCAAATCTAACATCTACAGTTTAAGGCTAAAATGCATATGGCAATTTTGCCTGTCGATCTTATCTTCAAACAATGAACATTGTGGACAACCAAGCTCCCTCAGACAAGCAATACAATTGTATTTGGAAGAGAGCGTACAATGGCTGACATTTAGTGATATTTCAACAGATTTTCAAAATTTACAAACTTTTTGTGACTTTCGAATTTAAAAGAATTACAACACAAATAATGAACTGAGTGAAATGAAATACTACAGTGTGATATTTGATAGCTTTCCTAGAAGCCATTGTAGAGAAGATGTCCTTGGAGGCTGTGGCATACTGGATACTGGTAAGACCAGAAAGCACAGTTAAATTGCAGGTTAATAGTACATACAGTAGCCTACTATAGACTAGTTAGTAGATATTCAATTCAATTATTTCATAGTTAAGCATAGTTCAGGTAAACATAACAAAATACACATGAACCATGTGGTATACTTATTTTCCTGCATCTCCCCAATGATACCTTTTAATTGTGTTAATACATTATTTCATACAAAAGCAAAAAAGTTAATAAGTAAATACAAGATAAAATAAATAAATACAGTTTAAAGAAATGGCCGACACAATGCACTCCAATGCCTTCTTCTACTTGTGTGATGTTCGACAGTGTCATGAGAGACGTCGTCGTCTTGGGAACGGCGCCTACGATATCGTGTGAGACAATTCAGGCAATGGCGCGGAGATTTCCGTAAGCCAATTTGTTGTGTAAAATGTTCCAAAAAAAATGTGTATTGCAATGAATTTCATCAAGGGGCAACTGGAGTAATGCATTAGTATCTCCTGTAAGCACAAACATAGCAGTCTGCCAGACTAAACAGAATGAAACCTACCGGCTGGGTGTCAGTTATTTCAGAAACTCTCCACCCTGGGGCTACTCGTCGGCTGCAGCGCCAAGTTAGTGCCAGTGCTGCACACCAAGCGATGCTTATACCTCACGGCAGCCTTTGGCTTTGCTGCTTTATTCTCATCACTTGGCAGGGGCTCGGTTTTCACTGCGTTTCCCTGTTACAGTAGCTTATGCACGTACTGTACATGACGGCATAGTTCTCTTTTCCATTTATTTATTTGTGTATTTTTTGTTTATTTTCAGGGGGACATTTATTTACCGTGGGAAAAATCTATAGAAGTTCACGTGTCTACATGTGCGCCGTCATATATTGATATCATATGCAAGCCTCTCAAGAGTTTCATTGACGTGAAGACCCATTGAGAGGGAGAGAGATTATTTTAAATAATCACCTTTTTAAATAATATGTTGAAATATTAGGAAATCTTACAGCAATGTGTAAATTCCCCAATGTTAAAATTCATATATATATATATATATATATATAATTTTATTTATTTATTTATTTATTTTAAGGAGAGCCCTTTCATCTATGCCATCTCCTTTTTTCCATGCATTTTCCATATTGAAAACTTCAGAAGGAGCCTTTGCATTGACTACAAAACGACACAAAGCAGCGTTAGACCAGATGCCCCACAATTCACTGCGGCCCTGGCAATAATTCAGGGCAGGACTAAACAGCTGGCTGGCTGACAGCAGAGCTGCCAAGAGCTGGCAACAAGAGACTCACAGTGAAGCAGCAGGCTGCTAACCCCTTTCACATTTTTAATTAGATCCACACACCCATGTCTTTGAGCCACCGTAAATATACAGCTGACATGCAGAGCATCATTTGTTTAGAAATATTTGCTTACAAAATACTTTCTAAATTCTTATTGCATTAAGCTCGCTGAATTTTGGGGGTAAAAATATCACAGCATGTAGCAATATACCTGGATATATTCAGAGGAGACTGCTTTTCAAACTGAGCTTTTCAAATTTCGAATTGCATTAGAATTTACCAAGCAGTGACAGGTGATAAACAAAAAGGGCTGGACTATATGGAAATATCACTAATAACACTAATGTTTTATCAATCTGTGTTCATTAAAAAAAAAAAAATTGTCATTTTATTAGTTGGAAGGGATATCCTTTTTTCCTAGGAAGATAAGACTTCTGTGGTGTTGTTATAGTGAAGGAAGCGGCTTCAATAGGGTCATTAGGTTTGCACAGAGGCTGAAGCACACTGCTACTCAGGCCAGTCACTTGCTACTTCTCTCAATATTGTTTTATCATTTTGAGATATAATGTATACGCTTTGGTGTTTGATACAATGGGAAATATACTGGATCTAGTCAATTACTTAACATTTACATTGCAAAGACATCTATTTTGGGTTTGCTATTTATAACAAAGAATAATGGGTGGAATTCATACGAGTTACCATACGTTACTCATTCAGATAACTGCATATAGCTATCACGAAGCAAGTCAATAAACTCTCACTAGTTGGACATCAACTGACATACTTTGGTATGCTGCACATCCACCGCATCTGTTTTGTACAGTACATCTACTCAAGGTTGTTTTACATGACTAGACACAATACTTTTAAGTTAATTTCTACTAAAAATATCTCAACTTCGCAGGACCTACAATGCTGTGATTACACAGAAAGCAGAAACCGGCAAAATTCAATAAATCACAATAGCTACCTCCACTGGTTACATCAGTCATTGTCTATGTACATTTCCTACACAATTCATAGTCTCTGTCAAAACGGATTACTAGCCTAATCTAAGCAGTGTCAACCTCCAGTGCACAAAGTAAAGCTCTGAAAATATCCTGTGACCTTCAACCTCCAAAGTAAGAGGAGGCACTCTTGTACAGTACCCACATGACATAGTTGGAATAAATGGCTTTGCATTAATTTGCTACATTTGAAACTGGAAAAAATTATTCCCAGACAATTAAGGCTACTGAATGTTGATTAGAGTACCTCTAAAAAACTGACCTGTTGAATCCACCTCTGTGTCGGTATTCAAAGCTATGGTTGCAGGCCGATCTCTGTCCACTAGCTAGCTCAAAGGCAGGCCTACTATGACAAAACGGAGCACTACCCAGATGGCCAGGAAGGAGGACTCGGCCATTGAGAAGGCGCTCTATTGGTCGGAGCGCCAGAGAACACAGAAGTGGCCGTTCCCATAGTGAGCCGGCGTCATGGAGAGGAGACACCACGGCAACAATAGTGAGAGGACTCGCTAGGCAGAGGGCACCATGTGCAAAGAGGATTATTGTGGCATTAACAATCTGAGACGCCTTGCCATCTGGTCAACGTTGGGAAAGGGAAAGAGTAAACGAGTTTGTAAAACAAATAACCAAATAACTTTCGTCCATGGCTAGAACGGGATTAAGTCGTTGAGGAATATAACTGCCTGCGTTTAAAGAAATGGCTTCCTACCAGGACGAATGCGCCTTTTCTGATATGTTATTCAAGGGACGGCATAACCGCATCACTGCCGCGACCGTTGCCTTTGTCTGCATGGGCAATAAATAAATAAATAAGCAGGCGAATAAATAAATAAGCACTTGCTATTAAGAAAGAGATGGTTTCATTAATTAATCAATATTGAACAAGAGGTGGGTGTTCTGTCAGTTGTAGCTGTGCAAGTAAAGGAAGTGGGAAGAAAATGATTACTGAACGTGCTTCTAATTGACCAGGAGTAGCTTCCCCGTGTAAAGTCCATTACTGGAATATTGCCCTTTGTGTGCAAGATAATTATTTGCTTTTTCTCTCCCCCACTCTCTTTTCTCCGTCTCCCACTCTCTCTTTCAAGAGCAACAATAGAGTCCAAACTGACGTGTCTTCTGTGTGCACAAGCCAATAGGTGAGCGAGTCAAATTCTTTAATCATATTTTGCAGTACAGCACGAGCATGACATAAGTAGAAACCCCAGCCACAGCGTGCATTGCTAATCACGAAGCATTCAAGTGGAAAAAAAAAATACACATTCAACATGGTGTAGGGTTCAGAATAAATGCTCCTAGTAATCAGAATCTACCACCAACACAACACTGTTCCACAATTACTGTCATGTGGCTCATAATTTTCCCCACAGACGAATGCCCCATAACACAAGAATGGAGTCTGTGCTCGAAATAAAACAGGCCTAATTACAACTGTGCTGTGACCAAACCAGACCTGAGAACCAAGCCAGTTCTTCAGATCAGTAACTGGGTTGTTACTGGTTCCGGTATTCTGGATTGAGTACTCCGTATGCAATTGTCATACCTGCCAAACCTCTCACAAACAAAAAGGTTATGTATTTATTTAAAAGACTAACTTGCTTTCAAATGTGTATAATGTTTATTAAAATTTCATATTCTTATGACGTTTAGCCATATTGTCAATATAAAACTTGAGGCTTTTTAACCTAAGAAGATGATGTCCTTTCTGTCTGCAGGGCTAAAAATAACTGCAATGTTACTGACATTTAAAAGACCAGATATTCAATAACATATTTATGATGCCAATGGCGTTTTCCCCCCATTAATTATTGAGCCCCCCCCAGTCATCTCTAATCCGAGTGATAATTAATTACTTAGGCAAGGTGCTGATATTAGGCTGTTTTGGTTGTGTCTTTGTGTTTCGTTTTTAGTCATTGAAGACAAGCCAGATAAAAACCAAAAGGAAACTATAGAGAACAGTGTTTAAATGAAGACAAGAAAGAAAGGTGGGATTGGCTGTGGAGAGCAGGGTTGAGGGCGGCCTGGTTTGGGTATGTGTGGTGACATTCTGCATTTTCCCTTCTGACAGACAAAAATGACTCCATACTGAGAGATCCGTCCTAACAAACAGTGTGCAGGATCAGGAGTGAAATATGGGCCATCTGTGGCCGGCTCGTACAGGAGGGCCCCGACCCACGAGCGGGAGGTCAGTTGGCATGTCTGCCCAGGTTTGTCACATTGTACTGATGTCGCTGGATGGACGGTCACTCCATGCTGAGAAGCATCTGGGCCTTGGGGAGGCGTAGGCCTTTTTTTATCAGGGGGATAAAGAGCATTAGCAGGTCACAGATTTCCATTACGTTATAAACAGAGCTGGGTTTAAACACGGCCTCGTAGGTTTATTCTGACCTGGGCAAATGACGGAAGACTTACATGACATGTAAATACAATGCTGTTGTCATATGAATGCTCAAAAATTTTAATAAAAAATCTTGCTGGAACACTTCTGACCATTGAATTTTAGCAGCTTTATCAATATTTTTTTGTGGCAATAGCACAGGGACAGAGTACACACACAAACACACACACACACACACACACACACACACACACACACACACACACACACACACACACCCTCTAAAGTAGTGATACAAAAGTGGCAGGACCGATGAGTCATCTTATTGTCTTCAGCAGATTACCAGGCCTGAAAAGGCATGGCTGCTTTAAGATTCGTAATGATGACTGGCACAAATGAAATGCAAGAAAACAAATGCTGATGAAAGATAGCCGTTTTTAATAGACGGGGGTTTGTTTATTTGACTGGAAAGGGATCTGTTGGCTTTTCTTGCAGCCACTCCTCTCTCCGGGGTTGGTGTTGGTTCACAGGGGCTTGTCGTGGTGAGGACGGGCCTCTAAGGCCTTTGGCACCAGGCCCAGGCAACAAGGGCCACTGGAGAGATGGGGAGCTGAGAGCAGACAGTGCTCCGGGGCAGGTGTTAAAATACGGTTCCTGGCTCTTTGGCAGTTATCGCTGCAAAACAAGCCTGTCTGCTACAGTCACAGCAACATACTCGCTTGTTGCTGTGAGTCAGTCTTTTGTTTGCAAGTTCTCTATGCTCAGTTTTTTGTTTTTTTTTGCTCAGTCAGTGTCCAAACTTGCTTTAGCCTTTTCACCATTGTTGACTGAACATGCTAAAGGTAAATGGGTATATTCAATTGATTGGGTTTACAAAGTACACACCTAGAGTTAGGAAAATAACATAGTCCTGTTAACCGTTTCAATCACACATGAACAACGATAACACAATTACTCCTATATGCTCATATTATCCACTAATGATACTCTGTTTCATGGTGGTCACCTTAAGGTGAACCACAACAGCTTTTGCATTACAGTGTTTTATTTGAAATTTAAAGCTATACTGCCATTTGGCTAGCACTGCTTCTTAAGTTACTATTAGAAATGATAGGTCCTGTCTCAGAGTGGCTGTACTTTATTGTCATGTTTATTTTAAATAAATCACATCTCTGAAATTTGAGCGCGTGGCTTATTTCCAAAACGTGGCTCATTAAACATCCGGTTGGGTCCTTTTGAGCACAACCCCACATTACCTGCATTTTGTGTGGGATTTCATAAATGCATAACATCATAATATGATAACAGTTTCTTTTAAGATCATTCACTTAATTGGCCAGTCATTTACTTCAATTGTTCAACATTCATAGTTGATACCGCACTGGTTTACAAAGACAGTACGAAAACAAAGCAGAAAGTTTTTGGCAATATTTACAACGGTGAATATTTCTCCCGACAGGCAAAAATTATTTCTTGGCGACGTGAACTATGGTTACCTGTATAAATGTTCCCACTCTTTCCATATAGCAAATTTCTTATTCTGTCCATCATGTCTCTTACATGGTGAGATAACAGAACGACCACACAAATCACTTCACCTGTGACCCACTGGCAGTCTCCCCTATGGCTAATACTATGTTAAATCTGTTCCATGGTTGGTGACTTGAGCCATAACCTTCTCAATCTGTGGCTCGCGCCAAGCCTTTGATTCAGACACGGTCTTTATCCGTGATCCCCATTCCCCACTTTTCCTGATCTCTCCCTCCACTAAGACACTTATGTTCCATCTCTTGATCTTAAAGTCAATTTAAACCTTTTAACACTGGTCTGGCTCCTTGCTAATCGTATTTTCATTAATATTAAAAGCAGAAATCTGCTGGAGGTGTCTTATCTTTGAAGAATGATAATCATCTTAACTGCAGCCATTATGATTTTAATTATCAAACTTTGATTTTTGACTTTGTACAGTAGGTTATCTTTGGTCCCAGAGCAGCCTGGGCATTTCAGGTCTGCTAGAGGGGATTATACATTTAGATCTTTAAGATGGAGGCCTCATTGGAATAAAGGCCTGTACCTTAGAGGAGATTATTAAAGCCCTCTGATGTTTCCACATTCAAAGTCTCCAAATTCCAACTACACACCGGTTTGATTGACTGACACCCAAACCTCAAACATGGCTGTTTTAATTATAGGTACACATTACTTCTTTTTACAATGAAAATTATACTATTTTAGACCAAACAGTGACATTTGGACTGATGGAGCATGCCATAGCATGCCCTGTGCCTGAGGTGTTTGAAGGGATCCCATTATCACAAAAAGGTCTCATCTTTGGACACATGGGGCTCCCCAAAAGTATTTTGGGAAAGCACTGAGATTAAATGTAGCCCTGTAATTTCCTTGGTTTTCCATTAAACACATTCCTCACTGGATATTAAACAGCATGATGATCCAAGGGGATCAATGAGATGCTCTTATATCTTAATAGTTACTTAATTCATCGTATAGCAGTGCAGAAGCCATTAAATGAACTTATAAAAAACAGAGGAATCTACTATTTAAAAGCTTATTCTATTTTATGTTTTTAACTTGTCATACAAGGTTGTACCTTAGTGATGAATTGTTTTACCTTTTTCATGTTATCCAGGGAGATTACAGACAATTCTGTTCATCCTACAATCAATGCAAAACAATCAAATAAAAAGATGAATTCACAGCTTTGGATGAAAGACAATAGTCTTTTTGCTTTTTAAAGATGTGTAAATGTAATTGTTTTTGTTTTCTCACTGAATCAATGCTGTTTGGCGTACGCAAGCTGCCAGGAGAAAATAAAAAAACAAATAAAAAAATGGAAATGACAGCATATGGTCTTGGAGGAAAAGCTGATGTTTGCTTGCTATTCTGATCACAGAAAATAGTGTTCTCCAGACTTTTTTTTTTTACCCAAGAATGCTTCCTACACAAACGCACTTCAAGAGGTCATTGCGATAACAAAAAAAAATAAAAATAAAAACAGGTGTCCAGACTTCCAGAAGCCACTGATAGTATTGAGGCTGTTTACATTTTCAATTAAATCTTATATTTAACAAAATCTAATAAATAAATAGCAGTTCAAGGATCAGTAATCCATAGAGTTTGCATTGTTCCAGAATGTGTGGTAGGCCACACAGAAGTAAACCAAACAAAATGGGGAAAAAAAAATACCGTGCTATCGGTTGCACTAGACATCATATCTAAATTAATTTACATGACCCACATTTTGAGAAGTAATAATGAGACAAAGAGGGAGTTGATTTCAAGGGTGGTTGATACAGCAACACACATAGCTTCAGTGCCAAACTCTGGTTGCCAGATTTAAATTAGATTTGCATCCCTGTCTATCACACACCAATAGACGGATTAACCCCGTCACTGCACTTAGGCGGGGTCTAATGGTGAGTCTCAGATTTCTTGATGTTCCTGACCTCTGGACTAAAATATACCTAAGCCCTGTTCCCTGCAACTGAAGGCACTGAGGAACTGTGGGGATTTACCTCAGTCATTCATTCATTTTGTGAGCTTTACTACTCGCCTGATGTAAAACACAGGAACATGGGACCTGCCGCTGTACAGCGCGTGGCTTTGTTTTGTTCCCGTTATCGCTTTGAAATGGCAAAGCCAGTGACAAAATAACCGTGGAAACAAGAGCCCATAAGAAGCCAGGAAGGAGACGAGCTGTGCTCCCTAATAAAAAAACAAAAAAAAACAAAAAAAACAAAAAACAGGTCTCCCTGGCACTGGGGTTTTTAATATGAAGCCCCTATAATAACGTCTGGAAAAATTAACTTTAAATCCACTTCTTTTTATGTTTTCCCACATGCTGAACAGGCCTCTTAGTTTTTTACTGCCAGCTTGTTAAGTGTCTTTTGGCAGAGGGAGTGCCTGGACTGCGGCCACACTTGAGCTCCTCTCGAACAAACTTGTCCCTGGAGACTCCCGTGCCATCCCTGCAGCATGTTGGTGCCCGAGAGCCTTCAGACGCGGGTATCACCTGCACCGGCTCCGGTCCGCAGTGCCGCTCGGGCACGCGGGCCAGCTGTCTTTGAAGGCAGGTCAAGATGAACATGTTACATGGCTCTGTCTTCCCCCCCCCCCCCCCCCCCCGCCGCCTCCTCTCCCTCCTCTCTTAACCAGCCCTCGGGAGGGAGGAAGAGCTTTCCGAGCGGCACACTTTGACATTAATTACCCACAGAAATCTTACAGCTTTTTAAATGCAGGGGAAATCTGCCAGTCACTTTGTCTGAACACAAACATCTGACATACAGGAAACAATATTTTGACTGCATTGGCTTTGATTGGAACGTCAGTAGCACGTTAAATTCAATACTTACCAAACAGCGCCGATTGCTTCCGGTGCAAAAATGTGTACTTTTTTCATGTGTGCAGAATTCAGAAGCAAAATCTATATCCCGCGCGGCGCAAACATGCCCAGATGCCACAATAAACCTATCCAAACCGCGGCCTTCATTGTGATTAGGTTGCGAGTATTGGCAAGGGGCAGCCTCCTAATAGCCATTTAGCTGATTCAAATGAGGAGATATTGGGAGAAAGTAGATATTGGAGAGCTTTCATGCAGATTGCCAGCATTGGGAAAGGCTTGGTTCCATTTCCAAAATTAGACTAAAATTATTCCAAATCATTTGGGAGTGTCGGGAGTGCAGCCCCTTTTTTGGATGCATTAACACCGCTCACAATCACTTTGTTGGCCGCATCAAAAAGACGTTCTTGCCAGGGATTAGTTGTATAAATTGCTTAATTGATCCATTCACTTTTTAACAAACAGTTTGATTAAAAGCAAAGCAGCATGTCATCAAGGTGGACGTGCTGCTAAAGCAGACTTGCGTGTGAACGGTTGTAAACCCTCGAACGCTTGTACACGCAAAAGTGTTTCTTTATTGCGCTATTTAATTTGGTGGTGGAAAAAAAAGATTACAGTATTACATTACACAATCTTAAATGGGTACTATCTGTAAGATAAGGCAACCTGTATAACATATGTATTTCATAGCACACTTGAATAAAGTATTCCTTTATCTTTATGGATTAAAGTATTTAAATATGAATAAAAACCGAAGGTACAGATTCTGTCATCAATTAGCTCTCCTTGTTCTTCCCCCCATACACACCCCATAACTGAGTACTGTCGATATTAAGTCACTCCATCTTAATCATTCTCATGAATTGTTAGCGTATTAAGCTACATTAATCCTCACATAAACATTGGCTTCATAATATTATTACAGTGAAGAATGCTCCTTCCAGAAACCAAACATTATTGAATCTCACAATAATAGCAGGAGACAAAAACAAACAACTGATTCATGCACTTTGTTCACTGTGGTGTAGAGGAATGCCAAACAATCTGCATCTATAAATGCATAAACACACTGAAATTATTAAACCATCACAGTCAAGCTATCTCCTCTATAGCGCATCACATGTAACCCAGCCCAATCCCTGCTTTAAAAAGTTTCCACAATTCCTTGATTGCTACTGTAAGACGTGCCAGCCAAAAGAAAGTAGTACAAGGAAAATACCTTCACTTAAAAGTCTTGTTATCAATTCCAGACTTCCATGAAGGGAATGTTAGAATAATAATAATGTATGCCAATAATGAAAGTGAAAAGTGACTGTACAGAAACTATTACTCCGTACAATTAATTCTGAGGGCTCAGTCTGGGTCAATACACAGTATGGGATTTATTAGTGAGAAATATATCATTCTCTTGTCCCTTCTTCCTAGCTTCCAAAGACCAGATGACATAGTTTCATGTTCACCTGTGACTATACGCCACATAAATGCCCAAATGCCATGTTCCTTGACTCACAAGTGTCTCAGAGGTGACCTTACTCAATTACAATCCCCTCTTAAACTGACATAACAACTTCTGCATGCAATTACAGTGTGAAAAAAAGATCCTCGTTTTAAATGAGCCACTTTTTTTGGAGGGAAGGAGGGAGGACCATTGCTCACAAAGCCATCCGTTTTATTATGTGAGATAACTGCTAGGTGGGAATGATCAGTGTTTCATTCTTTAACCCTCCTATTATCTTGAAGTTTTATGACGCCTTTTATGTTTGGGTTCAGACTGACCCAAACATTGTAATTTTTTTACTCATTATTTTAATACTTTTGACTAGCCTTTTATCCCTAAATATTAAAAATCTGTGATAAACTTATCATCTTATAGCCAGAGGTAAGCGAAAGTGAAGTACATTTTATACAGCTACTGAGCCTTTGGTCTAAATGACCTCACACAACACCTTTGTATCCAAAGTTGGTACAGGACTTTTGAAAACAGCATTATGTCTATTGTATGTTTATTATTTAATGTTTATTATTTAAGAGACGTCAAGCACTGAATGGGGTCAAACATAATAGGAGAGTTAAATGACAGATGAGAAAATATGTTGTTTAAATAATAATTGAATGTCAGAATAGTGATTAACATGCACCTTATGTTCTCTGTTTTCAGTGCATATTAGGTCATATTAGGTCAATGCAAATTATGCCAACATCTGAATGCACAGTATACCCAATCAATATGGAAAAAACTTGCGCTGACACGTTCGTGTTTTATGACACTGCCTATCAGTTCCTACCCTTGATGAGTATATTTTTTAGTAACCATTTTGCCACCTGCTATGAGGAGGTCTTGGGTTTCAGTGATATTCCTTTAGTTTGAGCCTCCTGGCTCTCCTGTTCGCATTGTCTAACTTTTCTAGCATGTCACTCTTTTTCGCGATCGTTGCTGTTTTTAATTAGTATTTTTCCCCCCGCTGTTATGCACCAGTACCTGGAAGGCTTTAAAAGGAAGTTCCAGTTTCCCGGTCATGGCATTGTACTCCCAGACCTCCCACAGCCAGGCTGATCACATTGGAGAAGAGGATACCCCGCCGTGATGAATTCCTGGTGACAACGCCGCAGCTCTCCCTGATCTGGTTCCCATTATCCCTGCGGCCTGCCAGGCCTTCATAGGGCAGCAATTGACTGCGAGTGTTCAGGCTTCCTGTATGTGTCTGGCTGCGACGAGGGAACCAGCAGCATTCTAGACTTTTTCCCGACCATGTCCCTTTGGGAATGCTGCAGTACGTTTATCGTTAACATTTGATTTTCAGTGATCTATGGAAAGTTGCTCCCCGGCTCAGTTATTGACTGTTCACTACTGATATTCCTATCAAGACGTTCAGTACAGTCTCCCGGTTCTTTTACTATCTATCTGGAGGGTCTGAACCCATTGTCATTTTTTATATAACACAACTCATGTGTGTAACACACTACAGAAATGACATAGCAATGAGATCATTCCGCTAAATGTGGTGCTATCCCAAAATGATCACTTGGAAATGGACAATGTGTACTTAATAAGAGAACATATTCGCAGAATATGGAAGATTAAAGTATAAGAGATGTGGCAGTCTTCCAGGTCATATAACGTGGAAACTTAGTTTCTTGGGCAAAAAGATTTTATTGCTCCAAAGAACAAGAACTCTTTTGGCCCTTAGCGAAAAGCTCACAGAAATTTGTTGAGATTATTAACATGCTGCCATCTCCAGCTCCTGGCAATACCTGATCAGCAATCCCTCCGGAGTGTTCTCCAGCAGACATTCCTTTGAAGGACACTAAAGTTCACGGCTGAGGACCTGATCTCCTGTTTGGCAACTGCGTTTCGAGTCTGAATCGCCGCGGGATCACACAGCAACCACGGTTGCTATGGTGCTTCGGATCTTTTTTTGTGGAAGGTCGAGGTCCAGTGTTTTGAGAGCTTTGTCCCTCCGAGCTCTTATCTGTTTCTGTCAGTGTCCACTGACGACTTGCTCTGGAGCAAGTACCCAAAGCCATGCTCCATGACTGCCACCTGATACATAAGCCCGAAAACAACAACAACAACAATAACCGCTGATACTAAAGGCACCCAAATAGCCGGACCACATATTGACTGTGTCCTGGTCACTACTAACCAGTAGCATAATCAACGGCTGCCCCTGTTTTTCTTTGCCGAGAGGGCACATTTTGTTTACTGAGAGGGCAATGGAGAATAGCCTCTTACTGTGATGTCTTTGACTGCAGATGTTATAGAGTTTATGTAAAAAAGTGCTTTTATTACACTTCAGTTATTAATATGTATATTGCCTTATGGGGAAATGGTTCAGCATGGCATAGACAACAGTGAAAGTGCAAACCTATTCCAGATATGAAGCTAAAGTAAATAAATGTATACTTTACATTTAGCCTTCAGATCTGCTGTGGTAAAAGACCAATGTGAGTCGGCTTACGTCAGTTACTTTTTTGGTAAAACATGGGACCGCCTAATCGCCAACGCAGTTGCTATAAAAGCAATTTGGTTTATGGAACTCCATTAGATTCACAAATCATTCACAATCTGCACTGTGTATGAAAGCTTTTAACCTGTGCAATTTACAACGGGAATATAACCGGACGAGCTCAGATTCTCAGCACGTAGTCGAGGCATGCAAGTGTACATGCAGAACGCAGAATGACAGTCTGAAGGAAAAAAAAAAATAAATTCACAGGTTACATCTGGAATTTTCCTTAGCGATGCATTGGCTGCAGTTGCTCTGAATCTTTATGCGAAGGACAAGTTATTTAAAAGAGGCGTGTACGCAAGTCTGTCAGAAAGGCGTGCGCCGTGACAGAGCAAACAATCAAAAACCTACTTGGTTTCTACTCAAAATTTAAACATGGATGAACAAGAACAGTTTGGGGGGTAAGGTTCAGTGTAAAAAAAAAAAAATGACTCCCTATTCTGTTATATTTTTCAAAATGTGTTTCTGAAAGCACTCTCAACTTTTTTTGAAAGGTAAGTGTTTGTTAAAACAGGATTGGTCAGTGAGCGAGGTAAAACATTTTCTCAGTGTCAGTTTTGCCCGGGGGAATAGGCGGGGTCGATTCAGTAAAATACGCTTTTGTTCATGAATCATTTGGCACGGAACAAAATCAAGATGTTTGCCTGACACTGGTAAGGTTTTATATGTTGTCCCGCCAACAGCCAACTTCTGAAAAACTGACTCTTGGATCCCGCTGTTGGTGCTTCTGGGCATTTCATATTGCCTAACTATGAAATACTGTACATATTATGTTTTGATCTTTCACACGGTCTCCTGTAATGGAACTGTACATCCATATTTCTGAGATATTTCATCCTATAGTATGCACCTGGCACAAATATATAATTTAATCTGGATCAGAATAATCAGGATCTGTGAGACATGTCCTAATGTGTTTTCAAACAAGCGTAAAATTATATAAAACTAATATATATGACGATATAAACAAAACCAACGGCTGAGCTGCACATTTTCAAATGGATAAAAAATGGTTATATTAAATGTAAATATAAATACAGATAAAAAATGTATACTGAATATGTGATAATTGGCTGTTGAAGTTAGCAGGAAAAAAATGCGGCACTTTAAACACACATGCACACATACTGTATATGCGTGCACACACACACACACACACACGAACACACACACGCATTGCCACGTAAACACAAACGGCGCAAAGCGTAAAGAAGGAGCATAAACTCCCATTAATATCAGCCTCATTGAAATGCTGAGACACTTTCTTGGCTGCTGCCTCAGCGTGCTTGACAGTCCTGGTCACCCCATACCAGACCTCACCTATACTCGGGGCGAAGATAAATCCTGCGTGATTGATTGGGGTAGCTTTATACTCATTCATTAGCCAAGGCCCTGTCAAACAAGCCCTGGCAGGTACCTTCATGTACGCAGACTTTTCATCCTGGTGTGGTCTGGGGCTCCAAGTCTGGAGCTTATTAATGACATTTTAGACATTAATATTGCAGGGATTAGGGATATCCTATCTCTTTTGTTCTTCTGACAAACCCAATACTATATTAAATAAATTGTGTATTTTTTTTCTCCCCTCCCCTACAGACAGGCCTTTAATGTAGTTTGAGCAGTGTGAAAAGTGGCCATCATCATGTGTAATCTATTATTACTCTTTTTTTTTTAAATCTCTGTCTCCACAGTAACATTTATGGCCTGTCTTATCCTCTGTTAATGCCGCTCGAAGTCCGGGAGCAGATGAGTTCCCAGAGCGAGTTCCAATCCTGCGGGAGGAATGCGCGTTCCCGCTGTTCCCGCTGCTCCCGCGCCGGTGTCATAGACTTATCCTGGATCAGTCCCGGATCCCTTTTACCTCAGATTTTCTCATTTTTTGCCCGTGCTGTCGGACCACATTGTGATTCAGTGGCATTTGGAATTCCACGAGTCGGACCGTGTCGAAGCGAGCTGTCTGATCCCCGGGCCTCTGTGGGAGAAGAAGGCCGTGTGATTGAGGAAACAACCCCTGGGTCTTGTGTTGACATTTTTCAAACTCATGGGAGTTGTAGTGAGCCCTGATCTAATGGTCTGTTTATGCAAGACGGGGCACACGCCTTACATCCATCCTCAGTGCTACCATGCAGCTGCCTGTCTGTTAGGAAACATAGCCTTTACCGAGAGTCACCATTAAGGTTTTTCCAGCCTTAGCACGAGGCTATCTGAATATTTAGACAAAGGAAGAAATGTTTTTGTCATAAGCAAATGTTTTTTTTTTGTTGCCAATTTAGGTTATCCTGAATCTTTTCTTTGTTTTGAAGCTATATGGGGCGCAGGGATTGGACAGGGGTTGAGGGCTGTGCGAGCACGCTTCTTGGTCACAAAGCCAATCTGCAAGTGTCTTCTGCAGAGCTCAGCAAAGCTCGGTTGACAACACAACGTCCCTCTTGAGGAAAGACAGGACTGATGTAGCTGCAAGTTCCCCGGTGGCAGCCACTTGCCAATACTCTGTTTATTAGCAGAAACTCCTCGACTTCGCAGCCAAAGATTAGTGGCAGTTTTCCAGGTATTCTTCCTTCATCTCCATATGGAAACAGTTCTCTTTATCCCAGAACCCCTTCCACCACCATCTCCCCCTTTTCAGTTTGCCATTCCCTTTATAGATTACTGGCATAGCAACTTCAAAATGACTTAAGATCCCAGTGCTCGTGGCGACACAAGAACGCCTGCTTGTAACGTGGTGCGATTTCTCAGCCCTGGGAGCACTTTTCCACCGCATGCGGCACGCGGAAATTCATTCCTTATGAGAATCGCAAGGGAAAATGAGCTAAAAAAGATGCATCTCTGCGCGCGTGGAGAGAGGACTGCTATTGTTCAGAAGACCAGGACACAAGTCCGTGCATTTTCCTTTGAGGAACCGCTTGAAAGAGTCAAAGAGACACAAAGGCAGCTGCTCAGCCGAAAATAGCATAACCTCCCAATGCGCTGGGATGCCTAGTGTGACGGAGCTACGTGAAGCTGTGAGGTCTTCATTAGAAGATTGAAGGCTCTGTTCCACCACGAAGCAAGGTATTCCCTGAATGAATTCGCTAATACTCTTCACTCCATAAGAGCACCAAGTTGCAGTACATGCCGTACATTCTGTGTATGTGTAACGTGCGGTTTAAAGGCCCTAATTATTTATTTATTTATTTACTTAGTTTAATGAATTAATTAATCATTATTATTATATGAATGTATTTTAAATTTTTTTATCAAGAGGGCTCCCCCAAACATACATTTTATTGATTAGACTTCTTCTGGACATGTGGGAAGTGTGCTTAAGATTCTATAAGAAAAGCACTGCGAGGTCTTAATATACTCTAGACAGGCCAGAAATTGCACATTGTTAGTAAGTAAATAGCAACCGAGAGCTCTTGCTATAATAGTTGAGGTTGATCTTAGTTTTAAATATTCAATAAGTTATTCTAGCCTAACATAAAACTGCAACATCAACCGGTCAGTGTGGTCCATTCTGACATTTTCCCACCCTGAATGGGTTCAATGGGTTAAGGCAACGTTCTACCTGCACAACGCTGCTGCGTGCCGGCGTGTAGCCTCCTGTGTGGGGTATAACTTCAGAGCGATCTGAGCGTATTAAGTATGCGGCATTATAAAAGAGGCTTTCACCGGAGCCACAAAATGTCTTAAGGCCAGCAGCAATAAATAACTCATTCACTCGAACCCCAGGCCTATTAATTACCTGGGATGTGCTCTACCTCCACTACCTGTGTGCGGAGTTGCTAATGCGTCCCCTTTGACCGGGGCTGGATCCTCTAACGTTTCCATCGAGACACTCTCTAATTAATCCTCCGTTACTGTTGTAATTGTGCCTTCCTGGGGGAGGCCCAGTATGCCCAGAAATATTATTTCATACTTACATTGTAAACAACAGGCCGTCTCTGGGGGGTGATGGAACTGCAGTAACCGCCTGATAAGTAGTACCCGCTTAATACGGATACCTATGATTCCAAATTAGTGATGGACGACGTGCCATTTGCTGCGGCGAGTTGTGGTAGTTAATCTTGCAGTCGTAGTCATTTTCAGTTAAGAGTTTAGACTTTTTTTTGTGGCATTGTCTATGCCCGGGCGAAGGGAAATAACAGGAGCGGCTGAAGTTAAAAGGCGAAAATGCGGCCATTTTAAACTTTTTTTTTGTGCGCCTACATAATGTAGCAAGGTGACAGGGATATGTTGTTTTCTTAAAAAAAATATTTAAAAAAACAGCTGTGGAGGATTACAGCACTGGGAGACCTCATCATGTTTACTACCCTGCTCTGCTGTATGCTTCCTTTACAGATGAGTGGGCAGCGCACACAAAGGAACGGGAGCTGGCTAGAGTTGCACTGTCTGGAAGTACAGTGAGAACCCACAGCAGAGAAAGCGCGCACTGGCCATTTAGTCTGATACAACTGTGGTATCTAGGCAGGGAGGATTTGTTTTTGTTACAGCGAAGGTAACTCTCACAAGTATAAAAAACAGAGGAAATGTTGTGTCTCGGCGTTTGCTTCCCGCGAAACAGACTTCCCGAAAGAGAAAACGAATGCTGCATCCTGCCTCCACGAGCTGCAAATCGATTCGGTTTTGCCGTCTTGTGAGTTTTATCGATGACAGCTGGATCAGACCACACAAATTGTCCTCCAGCACTTTTTCAAAGGCTTACAGGCAGAGCGCTTTCTCGCGATCCGTAATCACTCATTATTTTTATGCTTCCCGTCTATTAGATGTAATAACGGTTGAATATGACCTGTTGTTGCAGCCTTTGCGTTTTATAGAGACCTTGGTGCATGTCTTATTCCAATATAAGGACCTAACAGCCCCGTTAGGTTTCCTCAGATCCCCCTGTACTTTACACTCTAATCCACCTCTACATTTATTGCTGTCCATCTATGAGTGACCTTCACAATAAACGGCTCTGAAATAGGATTGTATGTCATATCGGCACAAAGAATTACCCACACAAACATGAATGTGGACATGCGCATGCACACACACGCACACGCACACACACACAGACGCCATATTATAATCTTGACTACAATATTGCTCAGCCTTTAAGATGCTCGGATAGCCGAAACACAATATTTTACCAGTGAGAAATATTGTATATTATGTCTCAAATGCCACATTGCCTGGTCCTGTTGACAGGCAATTATATAATACAGAGAAAAATGAAAGATGTATGCTCGTGTTATTCATGGAAGTCCACTTCGTAGGGTGAAATGGACAGCTCAGTCAAGACCCGATCTCACACAGGTCTCACTCATATATTACTCTCTTTCCTGTAATGTGCAAGGAAGATCTATATATATATATATATATATATATATATACTGTATATATGCAAAACAGAAAACAGACAATGCGATAATGTAAGTTGCTTTCCATATTAAAGACAGGTTTTGAGGGTTACGGTTGGTTTTGGTATGTGTCAGGGATCTTTTTCCATCAAGTTCGATTCAAATTAAAATCTATTATGTACTCTTCAAGTAATAAATCATTAAAGACAGCTACACAAAGACAACAATCCCAACAACAACAAGATGTGACTTGTCCGAGGTTAACATGGTGCAGTTAGAGCAGCAGCTGTGGGTATGCTATGAAAAAAAAAAAAAAAAAAGGCCACAAAGTGATATTTGGCCGTCTGACTGCACACAAGATGGCCGCAGAGCTTGCCCCTCGCGGATGCAGGGCAGTCGCCGGCCGGGGTTCCAGGGTCTCGCAGCTGGCAGGCGGGGGGGCCGAAGAGGCAGTGGCGTGGAGGACTCGGAGCCATCTCCTGTGGGTATTATCCGCTCCCGCGTGCTCAGCTTCGCCAGGCTGTCGCTTGTATAGCCTCGGGCAGTGGGGCATCGGCCATGTTGTCAGCTAGGCCGTATGCTCTCTCAAGTATGAACCAAAAGTCACATCTGCGGCGGCCACTTATCAATGAAATGTAAACAAGAGAGTGGAGAAAAAATAGGATATGTTAACATAAAAAACATGTTAAGGGTGTGAGAGAACCTTCTAAAGCTTCCGAGCAGTGGCGATGTTCAGCGCGCGCGAGGGGCTAATTGTCTGCAGGCAATGTTCCGGGCTCCTTGCCTCTTAAAGGGAGCCATTATACTCATGAAAGATGACAGACTGACCCTAAGTGACAGTGAGATGACATATTCAGCAAAGGTGTTGGCGAATTACCAGTCGGAGGTATGTGAGGGCTCCACGTGTGAACACATACAATGTGCTAATGCGCACAAATGGGATCACTCAAAGCCGTGCGCAACCACAAGTTTCGGTTGCGCCATTTAGCGCTCAAAATGGCCGCCGCCGTGTCGGGATATGCTGTTCGTTTGTGATTCAGAAGAAGGGCAAAATCACTACAGCAGCAGACAATGAAATGGAGCTCGCCCTGCTAGCTGCGTAGGTACGCTGGGGCTCTTCAAAATGCTAACCTCTTGGCAACAGCTTGGTGGAAACTATGTAAACCCATACAAGAACAAGGGCTATACAATCTTTGTGTACCCCCCACCGCAACTCCCGCCGCCCCACCCCACCAATTACATTCGCTTGACTATAAGGAAACTGTTAGAGAGTGGCTGTTCTCACATTCTAAAGACTTGGCCGGTAACAAGCATCTGTCCCACTCACCCAGTCTGTCTCTTTCCAGAGGGAGGGGGGGTGAGAGGGGCCTTGCCAGCCACACAAAGGGGGGAGTGGTTGCCCCTTTAGTACATCTGCGCCAAGACGCGGTGTGAATCCACAGGGGTGTGCATGTAGGGAGGAGGAGGAGGAGGAAGTGCAATCATCACTGGGATGCTAGTCAAAGCAATGGATCTCACCTATTAAGTTTGAAGGTAGGGGGTTGCACGTTGTAATTGATATCATTTCCTTGTTATAATTATGGAACACATCAAACGTGACACGCTATAGATTGATGTCATCATTTGCGTTTGTGTGAAGGGGTAAGGGCTGAAGTGGGAAACAGCCGCCCGTCTCCCCTGCCCCTGCAGACAGAAACACACCCTCCAACCCTGCGCTTCTCAGTCTTTAGGTTTGATGAAACAATATGACAGGTTCTCCATGTCGTGTTCTGATGATTTGGCGAGGGCGACTCTCAGTGATATGAAACACTACAGTACGGACCAGAAAACCGAAGGAAATAGATTCAAAATTAATAGGTCAGTATTAACCATGGTATGAGTTGGCCATCCATTTAGGTGGCAAGTGTCATTAATGCTTGTTAACACGTGGGATGTCCATGTAGTACAGCTGAATATGGCTAATCTTTTGCATAGTAATAATAATAATAACAATTCTAATTATCATTATATATATATATATATACTGTATATACAGTATATATATATATATATATATATATATATATATATATAAAACCCTCCTCAAAAGTAATAGAGAAATGAATTAAATGAATGTTTAATGTTTTTAAACCAAACTTTGAACATATTAGTGCAAAGAGGAAGCATAGTCTCGACGGACACAGCTTGAACGTTGCACTTCGTCCTCCGAAAGGAGGCGGAGCCGTCTATGCGCGGTAGCCTCAGAGACGCAGCTATTGAGGGGAAACTTTGCTCCAGGGCTCCTCCAATCTTTCCAGACCGTCCAATTAGCGTTCGTCCGATTAAAAGCTGCCCCCGTGTTTTGAGTTTGCAGTCACCTGGGCCTGGCGGACAGCTGTGGATGATGAATTGTTCATTTGTTCTCGCAGCGCCGGAGGCCCCCAGGCCATTACACAAGCAACATATGCACTGTAATTTTAAGCAGGACCGTGGCGGCCCATCTCGGATTCAGATCAGAGCCAACTCCTGATTTGATCTGCGGGGTCAGTCCGGGTCAGCCGGGAGGCCCTTGGAAACCAGAGGATGAAGCCAGAACCCGGGCGGAGAAGGCCTCTCTCCCGCAAACTCCGCCCCCCTCCGCCTCTCGGCCCCTTCTGTGATGTGCCCATTACCATAAGACAAATAATCATAAAAGCCATTCATTAATAATTAGGGTCGTATACGGAATTTGGATCGCAGAGGTCGGCCTTAAAAATGAGGGCTCAAACGCTCACTGCAGGATGGGTTTCCTGTTCAGTTTATTCTCTGTGTTTCTAAGTATAAATATAACAAATAAATATAAATATAACAAATAAATATAAATGCAAGTGCTAAATTTTGAGACTTGGCAAATATGTGAACTTGTCTGTAATACCTCAGAATATATAATATAATTTTTGGGTGCTTGTGCAGTCTCTCTCTATGTAGTGAACAGACATCTTTCCAAAGCAAGCTGGTTTTATCAACTGTAATCGATCCCTGTGTCTTTGAACATGACTTTCTTATAACTAACTGGAGCAGATGGGCTCGTAATCCAGTCCTCAACACAAAAGACCCTTTGATCTTTCAAGAAGATTCTTAGTATTTTTTTGTTTTTTTAAGTTTTTTTTTTGTGCAGCATATTGCAATCAATTAATGTATTTATTTCCAAAATAGTGACAATAATGATGATTTGTCTCATTAACAAGCTCATAATATGAAATAATATGGAAAGAAATACATATTTTTTACCATGTAAAAAACAAAGAAACAAAAAGCATTGGTCAGTCACTGTGTGTAAACAGTAGGGGAAGCAACTCTTTTCATTTAGTATTACAAAATGACTAAAAGTAAGTAATAATATGACAATTATGGTTTCTGAATTTCTAGACATGAGGGTCAGACAAAGTGACCAGACAGGCAAATAGCACAGGAAGTTGTCTAATGATTGCTTATGCACACAAGCCTGACCTTTGACCTACATCATTCTCACTTGGTTTTCAGATTTCTAACTTTTTCCAGCTAGTTAGAAATCTGTAGTCGGTATTTTAGCTATTTTGCAGTGAACATTTTTAGTCACACTTTATTCAAGAAAAGAGAAAATGTCGTAAAGCATTAAATTGTGTCCTTGAAGATTAATCATTTCCACTTAAGCTAGTTGGCAAGTTTTCAGCGCAGTTAAAATAAAAAGTAAGCATGTTTTCAGTGCAGTTAAGATTTTCGTAAAATAAGATTCTCCTCTACTGATGAACTTTGGGGCCTGCAGGCTTGCAGGTAAGTGTACCTGAGGACTATGTATGCTTCTGCTGCGGCTCCCCTTACATGGGTGCAGGTGGCATAATGGTGATGTTAGAGGCATAACTGAAAAAGGAATTTTTAAAAAATTAAGGAAAATTCCAAAGGGCGGAAAATTAAAAAAAATAATTATAAAAATAATAATGTAAAGATTTTACTGACGGTTTCAATACAGTACATATTGCTTGACTGTTTGCTGGTTTAGCCAACCTCTTGAGGGGTGCATTAGAGAAAGGATAACTCCCAGGTTGTTCACTCTTACACTAAAAGCTGTTGCGTTTTGGCTCACTTGGTAGGCTGAGTTCCTTCGAGTCGTTATAAGGAAGATTAATTCCTTGCGTGTTTGTAAATACAATTTGTTCGCCCCAGCCTGCTGGCCCCAGCCGACCTCCTAAGGTTTCGGACTCACATGCCAACATCTGCCAGAGACCAGAAAGCAAGGCACCAGAGAATCCAGGAGAGAATGGGATCGCTTTCAACCCTGGCAGGCAGGAGGATACTGTACATGACACATGTATGGAATGATTTGTGTGTACGTGTGTGTGTGTGTGTGTGTGTGCGCGTGCTCACGTGTCTGTGTGAGCGTTTGAGAGAGAGAGAGAGAGAGAGAGAGACAAAGACTGTGTGTGCGCGTGGTGATGGTGGGGGGGTTTGTGTGTATTACAAAAAAAGATGTGATACTGTATAGCTGTATATTGTAGGCTACATAATATTGTATGCATGTGTGTGTGTGTGTGTTGTGTGTATTTATTCAGCATTCCCAAATTAAAAACCCATACATGTAATACTACATTAGGGGAGGTGATAAAAATTCAAGATCATTCAAATTTATTTACTTTAAAATATTTTCTCTCCCTTGACAATATTAACTGATGCTATTAGTACTACTAAAAATAGAGGAGAGAATTCAGCGTTCTGTTCTCTCAGTGAAGTGTCTAATAATATTAATAAAAACTTCAAGTTTGGAGTTGAAAGATGTTACAATGTAGAATCACCAGATCTAATTGTTCAAGTAGGAGTTGCTGAGAACCGTCTTGAAATGGCTAATAACTATATATATATATATATATATATATAAATATATATAAAGAAAAAAAAACCCTTCCATGTCTGATCTGCAGGAGCAGTTGTCAGGAGGCTAGGGTGAAGGCCAATCCATCTAGAGAAGAGGTTGGATTAAAGTCTTTGAGATATGGATCTCCGGCTCTCTACCTCTGAGTATCAGGCTTAAGTATCATATCCGTGGACAGACAGATCAATACTTGCTCTTTCTCCCCCGACATCTTCAAGGAGATTTGGGGAGTGCTTTCATTGTGTCCTCTTCAGTGCTCTTATGACACGATGGGAGCAGGATCATTTAGACACCGGTTCGATCCCGGCACTCTTGATGGACTGCTAAGCACTGCACACGGGTATTTTGCAATGATCCTGAATACAAATACAGTATTTCATAACTCCGCAGAGTAATCGCAGCACTTTGGATGTAATTGCAGGAATAACCCCTTGTTTTTCACAATTAGTTATTCATTTACCATCCGTGAGGTGCACGCACTTGTCCATTAACAATTTACTCTGTTGCGACATTGGTTTCTATTTTTGGCATGTAGTTGTATTGCAGCCATTGCGAGGCGACATGCATTTTAACATGCGTTTAGTCGCAGGCACACATGCTTTTGGCACAGGTGCACAGGAAATGCGTACAGTGCCTAAAATATGCATTGCAACTCGAGTGATCGCACCATGCAAAATGGACAATCCTAATGAAACATCAAGACAACAACACAACAACAATTTATTTATTTATTTGATTTACTTATTTATTCACACAGAGGAAGGAGTGATGAAAAGACCGAGCAGTGAAAAGCAGCCAGTTTTTCACACCAAATCACCCCTCAAAAAAAACCAAACACACACATAAAAAAAAACAATCTGCAAAAAATCTATGGCGGCATGTTTCTGATAGAACTGGGCATTTAGGACGACCTTTTGTAATGCCAAAGGCCTTTTTGATCACAGATTGAGACACAACATGAATCAAAACAATCGATTGGCCCTTAAGTCCAATGGAAGCACATGAGAGAGAAACAACATGATTCATTCCACTGTTGTCCCACTCCTAAAACCTGTGATATTTGGGAAAATGTTCCGATTTGTTCAGCATCCCACAAGGACCATATTAAAATTATACATTAGTGTATAATAATAATAATAATAATAATAAAATCTTATTAAAAACATAAAACGTGTTTGACTTATTTCTTCAATTCCATTTTAAATGGTAGATAAGCATTTTCATGAATATTTCTCCAGAAATATTTCCAGAAACAACTTCTCATGTAATATTAATTGAGGTCCCTGAAAAGGATATCCTTACAAGAGGATTTAAAAAAAATATGAATAGTTTTCCTAAACCTTGGAGCACAGCAGCAATATAATCAATGGTCCTATTGCATTTCAATCAATCCTTTTAAACTGTTATAGAGTTATTTTTTTGAAAATACCTCCAGGTAGGTCACAGTTCAAATTTGATGTCATGCTCCAACTCAACAACCCTTATCTGACTGCCACTGTAGAAAATTCCGGCACAAGGAATATTGCTATAAAACCACGTGGTTACTCCTGACCTAATTGAAGCCAAATGGCCCCTTGGGCCAAAAGCATAGAGCATTATTAAGCCTATCTATTGGCTTGACTTCTGTTTACTTAAAAACAAAGGTTAGTTTCTTATTAATCAACACCGATGGAGTGATGTATTCCGCTCTAACCAAAACAGAGCTGGTAACAGCTGCTTTAAATAGACACAATTAGGAAAGGCTTTTACTGCCATATTGTATCACAATGCTTTCATTAGTTTGTCATTTTGAATTTCCAGCAACGATCGCCAAGAGATTATTGCTGACACATTCCTATAAACTGTAAAGATGCAATGGTCCCCTTTCCAGTGTTGCCAGTATGTCCTGGCAAGTTAGACATACGCACGGTGCCAGAAATTAAATATGGGTGTCCCAGCGTCTGGGCAAGGGCTTAACTAACATTGCAAAAGAGGGAAACCTAAACTGCGTGTGCTGGAGGCTGAAAAGGAAAATATCGGGATAGACGGGAAAGAAAGAAATTCCATATTCAAAGACTGTTATATGCAAATGAGTGGATCAAAATCAACAGCAAAGCAAATTTTGCTTGCCATCATGATTCGAACAAATAAACACTAATAAACGAAAAAAGACATACTTATTCAGATCACCGTAAGTCCATTTTAAATACTATGGTCTGTTAGTTATTCAAAGCACACAAACATGTACAAATGCAATACATGCTCTGCATTAAAGCTGAATATATAAAATCAAACCTATAGTAAGAGTAAAAACACTAATGCAAACAGAATAACAAGTTTTCAGCAGTTTGTCAGTAGCCCATGAGTAGTATACTTTTTAAATGAATAAATAAATCAGTAAATAAATAAATTACACACACCAGGTGAGCAATAACTTATTTATAAGTTCCTCTAAACCTGGAAATAAACCAGCTCAATTCTTGCAAATCATTGCATCATTGCAAATATTTTCAAAGCATTATAGTGTCATTGTCATTCCACCCCGCATTGTCCAATATATTTATTGGTATGTCTCTGAAGAATACCTTAGTATTCATATATACAGTGCCCTCCACAATTATTGGCACCCCCTGGTAAAGATTAGTAAAAAGGGTTATGAAAAATTCACCGATTGGTGAATTAGCTTAATCTCACACTGAAAAAATTAGAAAATCCAACCTTTAATTGAAGTAAATTTATTCTGAGAAAAAAAAAAATCCCTCATTAAGAAATTATGATTTTTACCAAAACCACGTGTGCCACAATTATTGGCACCCCCTGCATTAAAACTTTGTACAACCTCCCTTTGCCCAATAAAACAGCACTCAGTCTTCTCCCGTAACATCTAATAAGGTTGGAGAATTACAGAGCAGGGATCCGGTTATTTTCGGTATAGCCATCCTTCTTTTTATGCAAACCCACCTTGAGTGTTGGTTGCCGAAAAGCTCAATTTCATTTCATCTGACCATAGAACACGGTTCCAGTCAAAGTTCCAGTAGCGTTTAGCAAACTCCAGGCGCTTACGTTTGTGGTGAAATAACTGGAAAGGCTTTTTTCTGGCATGCCTTCCAAATAATTTGTTGGCATGGAGGTGACGTCTAATCGTAGTTTTGGAGACTTGATGACTTTCCTCTGTTATTCTCCAACAGTGATCCTTGGGATTTTTTTGCCTCTCTTACCATCCTCCTCACTGTGCGTGGAGGCAAAATAAACTTGGGTCCTCTTCCAGGCAAGTTTGTAACAGTTCCAGACAGTTGCTTTGAACTTTTAAGTATTGCCCTAATGGTAGATATGGGCATTTTCAGGTGAGTAGCTATTTTTTTATAGCCATTCCCTGACGTATGAAGCTCAACACACTTTTCCCTCATTTGATTTGTGTTCTCTTATCTTTCCCATGTTGATGTATGAATAAGGGAATATGGCCTCTGTGTCACCTCATATTTATACCCCAGTGAAACAGGAAGTCATTGATTATTGCTTGAAAGTCCCTAAACACTCAACTTTAAAAAGTAAAATATAAATGGAAAAAATGCTTCAGTTACATTTTGGTCATAATAATTTCTAGGGGTGCCAATAATTGTGGCACACGTGGTTTTGTTAAAAATAATTATTTCTTGATGAGAGATTTTTTTTTTTCCCTAGAATAAATTTACTTCAATTAAAGGTTTGATTTTTTTCATTTTTTCAGTGTGAGATTAAGCTAATTCACCAAAAGGTGAATTTTTATAACCCTTTTTACTCATCTTTACCAGGGGGTGCCAATAATATGTGGAGGGCACTGTATATGATTAATGGAAGGGTTGTTTATGGATGCAAGCTGATCTTGATTATCAAATCCATACTAGAAACCATTAGTAAATTAAGAAGGTGAGTGGTAGCCGAAGGAGGCTTAATAGAGCTTTGAATCGTCTCCAAGAAATACAAATCTCTTGTATAAATGGGTGCACAGCTAGAAACCATTTAAAATAGTATCCTGGGCAAGTTGTGCACACTTTAAAATTCTATCACATTGTGTTCCTAATGAAATGAAAGCATTTAACTGAGCTATAATTGTGCATTTACACAAGGAGAGCTACATTATGTGATGTGGTATTTTAATATAAAACCAAAGCACAAATATGAAAACAATTGCTTTAACAGCATGCGGTGTATCGCGTGTTGATAATTCAGAGCAACTGTTTTTCCTCTTTCATCTGAGGAAGTTCTCTACAAATTCCCAACATATCCCACCTGTCTGAACACAGTTTGATAGTAAAAACATAAATTTTTCACTGGGTCTCCTGAATGCTATATCCAGCAAAAATATTACTTTAAATTGCATTACCTATGGTCCAAAGGTAAATGAAGGAAGGCATTTTAATGTTTTATGCCGCATAGTAAAAAAATAAATAAAAAATACACCTATTTTACGCTGTTTCCTTACAGGCCCCAATTGTTCTATTTAAACAATGAAAGAACAGTGCTCCCAATACTCACATTGTAGACAATTTCTGTCGATTTCTAGAAGCTAATGAAGAAAAGTAGCTTAGTATTTTAAATGAAGCAAGTTTAAAAAAAGATTTTAATAGAAGAACACAACATTTACATTGGATAATGAATCTCAAGGGTTATTTCCCTGATATACTCTGATCTCAAATACGACAATATACTTTTTCTTTCAGCTTGTTTGCACTTATTTACACTTTTTTTTTTAATTTGGCCAAACACCATAAATGTTTGTAATTAGCAATGTGTTGCCATGTGTAGACTTTGGGTGGCAACAAGGATTTACATGCTGGACAAATTGAACCTTTGAGGCTTGATCTTGGTTGCCCACATACATGGGATTCATACCAACCATTTTGAAATGTTTCTTTTGGCAATGATTCTGTGGTTAAAAACCGCCTTGTCCCATTGGTTATAAATTAGTACTCTACGTGAACCGAATACCAAATACCAGCTTTGACTGGGAACGATGGATAATGATCATGTGTGATTCAATAAGGAGGCTGTGTTGTCGCTCCCCAAGCATGCTTTACAACAGTTCAGTGCGTTTGCTTTACAACCAGAACATTTTCCACTTACAGGTAAGCTGTACAATGTGGAAAAAAATTATAGAGAGAGAGAGCGAGAGAGACCCTAGTTTAGGGAGAGACCCGTAGTAAACAAATATATCCTTTGGCTTGCAGAAATAAAATACATGTGTATTTAAAAGCAGAGCAGGTCAACCATCAGTGATTGGGTCTCATTACATTTCACAAGTCAAGTAAAAGAACAGACATGTCCTGAGTATGCTAATCTCTGCCAGTTGTCCCACAAACAAAAACCCACCATGCCTATTAACACCAGCGAGCCAACTGACAAACCATCGTCAGACCTCAAAGAGTTTCAAACTTCTTCCTTCAACACCACACTGTGCACACTTGCATAACAGCGTTTCTTTTTTCTCAGGGTGGGGGGTAGGGCATTTCAGCCCATGTCTCTGCTGAGGGGGGAGGGGGGGTATTGAACACATCTGCGCTCGCATACTTCAAACTTATCAGCCCCTGCCATCTCACTGGTCGTTAACCTCAGATATGGGCCAGGTTGCCGCTCTGTAAGCTTCTCGTTATGCGGCGGCTTAGAGCTTATTACACAATTAGGCAGGGCCCAGAACCCATAGGATAGGTAATAGCTGTGTTTTCCCTTCATTGAGACCCAGGAGCCATTCAGCAGAACAAACCTCAGCCGCTCCTCCACCTTCCTTGAGGAGAGCCCTATCTGTGTTTATCAGCAAATTGTGTGACAAGTCTAGCAGATTCCAGTTAAGCACTTTTTGCCAGTTGTTGTAATGACCCCCTCCCCCCACAGTACACACACACACACACACACACACACACACACACACACACACACGCACACACATACACTCACACAGCGCATTTCTTTGAACATGTCCTTGCTTCTTTCATGGAACAGCAAGTAGTGCAGCAGAGAGGCCCCTGAAACTGCGACAGCGAACATGGAAACCAGACAGTTGTGACAGTTTGGAAATGGCTGTTCTAAAGCCAATATCAAAAGCACTGTGAATAGTTCCTAGAGTGTGTAAACTGTCCACCTACAGCATCATAGAAAGGGAATCCTGGCCAAACACTGCTCAATCCATTAGCTGCCTAGGTACTAAAAAAAACACATTTGAAATGGTCTTACAATTAAAAGGCAAAGGTGTATCGATGAGTGCCAGCATTACTGGAAGCAACGGTTATCACTTGAGAATATGTTTTCAGCCAAAACATAGTTGTAAAAGTAACACTAGGTAATTGTATCTTGTATAATTTTCACATTATAGCTCAATGGCCCCTCATAAAAAACTGGTAAATGTTTGGCTCAAGACCATAATTTTGGCCTGGGAATAAAAGCAGTGCACCTGCTAATCACACATTATAAAGGTCGGAATAGCACCACATTTAGGAGGGTTCATTATATGCTAAGTACCACATAACCCTATCTCAGATTTGCGCAGTTTACTTTAAAGAGGTCCTCTCTATAAATTGATATGTCAGTTAATGTGTATGCAAAATTAAAAATTCACACCCGACCGCTTCTGGTTGGCTCATTCCGTTAATGCACCACTCTAGGTCTAATGTGTCGGCGGGCCCCACAGTCCCATACCGAATAGCAACCGTTCCAGTGTCTGTGGTCAATAGCCTCGCACAGTGACACATAACTGGCGGCGGCATTTTCCAGGGTTAGGGAGGGTTCAGTAAGTGTCCCGTCACTCTCTAGCACCCCCCATTGGTTCACCGGGGCGCCTGTAAGTCCACCAGTAAGTGCCTTCCTCTGATTCCTCTGTCTCTTGTGAGCTGTATTGTGATAACAAGTGTCATTTGGGTCACTTTGCCTGCAATCTCTTGAATTGGTAGCAATGGAGGCTGATATTGTATACGTTTGGGCCTTGTGAGAGCTGTAAGTGTGATAACAAGTGTCATTTGGGTCACTTTGACTGCAATCTCTTGAATTGGTAGCAATGTAGGCTGATATTGTATATGTTTGGGGCCTTGTGAGCTGTATTGTGATAACAAGTGTCATTTGGGTCACTTTGACTGCAATCTCTTGAATTGGTAAGCTGATGATACACGGGCAATATTTTCAGGCAATATTGCCTGGCAATACTGTACAATATTGCCAGCAATGGGCAATGGGTATGAGACACTGGAGCAAGGGCAATGGGGCAATAACTGAAAAAATAATTTTTGCGGATCCTGTTTTTAACCTCTGTTTCAAACCATTACCGTCATCTCACCACAAAGGTATATATGTGCCCGTAACGGCAAGAACCACAGCTTTCCGCCAATGTAATTCAATCGACCGTATCTCTAAATTTTACTGAAGCATTCATGGATGTATTCACCAGTAAAGCAGGTGGTCTGATTCGTCTGCAGAGTAAAGTTAGCTAGCTAGCTAGCTAGCTAAAAGTCACTCGGTTCGTCAGTACGGCGGTGAGTGAGTAATAATACCAATTATTTACAATCAAAAGTCAAGGAATACCATAACTTAGGAAAAGTTGGTCTTTATTCAATATTACACTAATACATCAATATAAACTTACCTGAGTAATAAATAAATAAAGTTATAAGAGATCAGCATCCCTTCGGTTTCCTCGCACCACTTGGCAGCCATTGTTGAAATTTATTTTTGGAAGACTCCGGTGTCATGTGACCCAAAATCTCATCTGTGATTGGATGGTAGCAAAATATTGCTTGCCCTCGATCAACTTGTTCAGATATTGATTTGTCAATAGGAAAATGTCCAGCAATCATTGCCTGGCAATATTGCCGGCAATATTGCCTGAAAATATTGCCCGTGTATCATCAGCTTTAGCAATGGAGGGCTGATATTGTATACGTTTGAGCCTTGTGAGCTGTAGTGGTGATAAAAAGTGTAATTTGGGTCACTTTGCCTGCAATCTCTTGAATTGGTAGCAATGGAGGCTGATATTGTATACGTTTGGGCCTTGTGAGCTGTAGTGTGATAACAAGTGTCATTTGGGTCACTTTGCCTGCAATCTCTTGATTGGTAGCAATGGAGGCTGATATTGTATATACAGTTTGGGCATTCCCAAATTTTCATGAAAAAAAAGTGGGTGGGGCATGTTTTGCACCGTATTCCATCATTACATTTCACATAATAATTTCCTAGAAATAATTTTCACATTTCACACATTGTACATAATCTTTTTTTGCCTGTTGAGGTGTCCAAATACCTTCCACAACCGTGACAAACTTACCAGGTTGACGTATGCAAGTAATCGCACAATCAAAGCAACAAAATCAGGCTATGGGAATCGCTCTTGTTGTCTTCTGCACATGAGCCATTTCTATCTCAATATGGCCTTTTGCAGTGAAGGAGGGGGGGGAGCAAATACGAAGGTCATAAAAGGTGACAGCAAACTATGGTCCTGCAACTCTAGACTCAAGACTGGAGACTGGAAACTTAGGGGTCAATCTGATGCTGACGGTATGTCCATATTCATGGTCATTAGGCCAGAGGTTTAGAAGCAGGAGAAAGGAGGGGAAGGGCTTCACCTGTTCTGTTATTGTGTTCTATAGCTAATCCGTTCTGTTTCACAGTATGGCTCTGTAACTGAGATTGTGTAATTATTGAAACGCCAAAGAGAGACAGGCTGGTGGAGGTGCGTGTTTATATTGAGACTTCTTTTCTCAGATTCACAGACAGAGCCTCAGTGGTGATAACACTTATAACAGCACTGATGCAAACCCTACTCCCGCCCCTCCAACAGTAGCATGACTAAAAAAAAAAGATTCAATTAATAATAATGGTGTATTATAATAACAATAACACCAATGCCTTTGATGTCAAAATGAAAAAAAATAAAGTTACATTTCCCTTGACATTTCAATAACTGATACCTTTATGAACAGACATTATTTCATCACAATTTTGGAGCAGCTACACCAAGATAATAGCAATAAAAATGGGTTGTAGTTTTGTAAATTACCAATATTATTTTTGTGATTGTCTACCTTGATGACAACAGGACACAACCCCCTAATCCAATCAATCAGCTTCAGAATGAGACATGAGTCAACAGCGTAAACAGTCCTGTAAATAAACAATGGGCCTCATTCACCAATCACTCTACGAACAAATTTGTTCTTAAGACTTTCTTTAAAACATTTTTACAAACATTTTATGATTAACTGATGTTTGCATTCTGAGTTTCTGTTCTACCGAAGAAAAAATCCCAACTAAGAAAACATTGGTGAATGCCAGAATGTTAATTAAAACGTTAAAAGAAATTTGTTCGTAGAACGGTTGGTGAATGAGGCCCATTGTTCCTAACTTTGAATTATAATTAAACGTGGTTTTACACTTTTTCTTGACAAAATCCAATCATCATTTTTGCTTTCCGTTGATAGTCACAAGTTAAGCACAATGCTGATTGAATCCCAGGTTGAATAAAGTGACTAACCGATTTTATTTAAGTATAAATCCAATGTCATGAGTGTGTACTTAAGATG
>CM056384.1:66339866-66376334 GCA_029718625.1 Synaphobranchus kaupii | reverse complement strand
CTTAGCCAGCCACTGAAATGACTGAAAACGCACCACGAACCAGTGTCGCGGGAAAACAAGGTCACCAGAAGATGGATTCTTGACAAATTTAGCGCTTTATTCCAATGATGAACAGGGAACTAGGCTATACCTTTCACAAGGTAAGCTCACTGAACACAGGTGAGTCCAGTGGTTTATATACCCCTCCGAATGGAGGAAGATGACAGAATACTGACCTTCAGAAGAGGAGAAACAAGACAAGGTTTCTTTATTCCATTAATAGCTGTGCGAGCGGAATTTCCTTATCAAACGCACACCCCCATCAGCAGATGAGATGCTGCGTCTGCTCGTGGGTTATTGTTTTTACAGAGGGTCGGGGCACACAGAGATATTTATTTTATAATTTGTCGCGCAAGAATTTGCCCCTTATTACTGCAGTTATAAGCTATTACAACAGTGGTCCCCAAACCTGTTTCTGGGGATCTACCGTCCTGTAGGTTTTCACTCCAACCCTAACAAAGCGCACCTCATTCAACGGCTAGATATCTTGCTGAGCTGCTAATTAGTAGAATCAGGTTTGCCAAATTATGGTTGAAATAAAAATCTACAGGACGGTAGATCTCCAGGAACAGGGTTGGGGACCACTGCATTACAATAAGAACAATATTTTAACTCAATGTCGTCTTTCACACCAGCATACGGTGCAACCCTCCAGGACTGGATTTCGGACACAGGTGAAAGATTTATCCGTTATCTGAACTTAGGAGACGGCACGCCGCCTTCTAATGCAATGAGGTGTTACAGACGCATGCTCAACGCTCAAGTGCAGAGTATTTTAAGGCAGGGCTACACTCCCATGCATCACGGTCGCATGCGAAAGACGTGCATGTCCAAATCGCACTGGATGAGGTCGCATGCAACATGGATCAGGTACAGACTTGATGCAACACAAGTGAACTCAAAGGTAGTCTAGTAGTGACCGGTGTGTTTTTTTAAGCTTGCTGCTTTGTGACACGGTTAGATGTTTATACATCACAAAGAAACACTTGTGGTGGAGGGGATCGATAATTCCCAAAGAACGTAAGGCAGGGCCTATACAGCTCTCCCATTTTAGGAGCAGTTGCTCCTGAAAATTGATGTGTGGTAACTGGAAAAATGATTTAGGAGCACATATACTAACTGGGATATATTAGTGTGTTCCAAAGTTTTTTTAACTTAGGAGCACATGTGGAAAACATTTTTTAAAAATGTTCGTGTAGAGGCCTGGAAGGCCTCATTTTCAAGGGTAAGGGGGGAGAATAACCAACATTATGTAGAAAAATAAAACGTGTAAAATATGGATGAGGTCACGATCATCATACGGGTAGATAAGCACAAGGAGTAGGACCATTCCCAGCCCTTTTTACGAGGCCGTTTCTTTTTTTTATGCCCAATTTGAATAACAGCACCTAAGTACTTTCGTGGCAACATATAGTTTCTACAATTAAACTGTTAATCATTTCAGAATTTATGTACACAAATTATTAATGTCTCACTCATGACTGAAACCCAACTACAGATCTGCATCTCCGTAAGGAGCGGTTTCCAGCATCCGCAGCTTAAGAGATGTGTTACAACCTCACTGGTTTAAAGCAGCTAACAGTTACAGTACCACCCTTATGGAAATGCGATTCACGGCTAATGAAGGGGAATTTGGGGTCTACACTCAACATGCATGCAGCAACAGTTCAAGCAAGCAGGAAACAGCATGTACGCCATGGTTTGGGGGGGGCAGGGGTCGTAGGTCAAAGGGTGCCAGGTTTCCTTTTGGGGTCAGTAGTCTGTCCTCCTGTCTGTCTGTCTGACACCAGTTTTTTTTTTTTTTTTTTTTAGCCCAGTGAATTGAAATGAGCGCACCGATGGATTAGCAATTAGCACACAGTCAGGGAGACGGTCACTGAACTTCTTGGGAAGGCTCATGATTTCTGTAAGCAGGGTTCAGTGCAACAGCCATTCATACTCCCCACAATGCATCAGTTTTACTGAGTCAAATACCGTCAGTGTTATCTATAAGGCGGCAGGAGATTCAATCTTTTTTTTGTTGTTGATGAAACGAGGAGTGTGAGGCGAATGCTGTATGCAACATCAGAGACTGCAAAACCACAGAGAGTGGATAAGCCAGGACAGAGGACGTTTTAGGCCAGACAGGTACGATAGCCATCTGTTATTGGGTGTCAGTTAAGCAAGCAGACGGTAGGACAAGAGGACAGCTTGTCGGTTGGTGAGCTGATCAGGGATCAGTAGATGGGGTATAGAGAGTACCCAGAATCTGGTACCGTCTCTAGGCAGAGATAAAAAGCATTCGAAAAATACCCCCATGGATCACATGGACCATAAAATGGCCGCCAGTTCAGTAATTGCCTTGCAGGGCAAACATACGACCATTCAATCCCATCGCACTTTACTTGGAGAAGCGGCAGTCCGTTAAATCCCACTTATCATCATGATTATGCTTAACCATTTTCCAAAGGCTTCCGATCCATGAACATTCTCCAGTCAATTTTCCCAACTGACTCACCAACAGAAACCCAGCACCAGACGTGTGCTTTGCCTACAGAATTCAGGTGGGGCAGGGCAGGGGCACACTAGCCATGCGATTGGCATGCTTGACTTAAAAACAGCGCGTTGAGTTCAGCAGTTGGCAGATCCTCCTCCAGCCCCCCCACAAACCCCCTCTCACAGGCCATTCCTCACACGTTACAGAGCGCGTGGGATTGGCTAGCTCTGTTCTCAGGGGGACCAATCCCTGGGCTTCTAAAGAGCATGTGCAGTGTGACACGGGAGGATGGGATCAAGAGGGGTGGGATCAGAATGCCACTGCTGACACCACACGACAGAGCCATGATGGGGGAACACTGTGGAGTGGCGCGGGCCACTTACTCCGGCGATCTGTCCACCGGCCAACATCAGCTGCGTCTGGGGCAGCACCCCCTGCTGGCTGGAGGCCGGAGGCTCCCCCGAATCCTCTGACTTAGACTACAACCAGAACACAGGACAGAGTAAGTGCTCAAGGTTCTGAGGGGAGGTTTCTGTCACCTGAAGGGGCAGTAAGTATGACACACAGTCCTTGTATGAGGGGTTGGGAATAGATGTGCTCAACAAACAGCTGTTGTAAAATTAAGATACAAATGCATTAAAAAAATATCCATGTCACCTAAAGCAACAAAAAGTTCTCTCCTTAAAACCATCATCTGTAATTCAAGATTCAAACAAAAGGCCTCAGCTTTACCCTGCATCGCTGCTGCCATAGAGATCAGCATAGGAATTCCTAAACCACATAAAGAAGAGAAATAGTTTTGCTTGTACTTTAATAAATCTGTAAGAGAAAAATCCTACAAGAAAGATAAATATGATCCATCTTCATCGCCCTATTAGTAGTGATGTCAGACTCTGGTGGGCCACAAAGTGAACTTTTTACTTTTATTTGCAAAATTGCAGTTTCATAAAACTGAAATGGCTGCTCACATAAAGGTCTGTTGTACAAACACGGGACACTGAAACGTAGAAAGGGGCGGGGCTTCCATCCATGCATTTTGTGACCTCACTGCCTGGTTATCGGGAGCAGGAAAGAGCGTGCAATTCCGGGTTTTATCAGATACTACAACTCTGTGGTCTGCTTAAACTGGGAGGGGCTGGAGACCTTAATCCCCCGGATACACTTTTTCCCCAATAAGGAATTTATACCAGCAAATCCCATTTAAAAAAAACATGGGAATACTACATTACCACCAACCCCATGCAATGTCAATGTGTAACTCTGAAGTTCATACCTGAGGTTCTACTGTAGTTAGAAGTTTATTTTATCATCTTACTTGACAATAGACTGGCCCACAGGACATGACAGAACTTTAGCGTGGGCGTCCACTGCAGCGCCGACATTTGCACGTCTTAACATGAAGAAGCCTGAACAGCAACATGTGTCAGCGCTGCCTGCTCATGACCAGAAATAGGCCACAAAGGGAATTCTGGGACAGTGGCGGTAACAAAGAGAAACAGCCTCGGGGGGCGTGTCGTGGCGTAGCCTGTAAGAGCACCGTCCACATGCTCATCGCGAGCTGCGACGCTGGCGTTTCGAATCCGGCTGCGCAACATTTGTCGCATGTCTCTGCCTCTCTCTCTCTCTCTCTCTCTCTCCCTCCCTGCCCGTTCTTCCTGACTCCCTACACTGTGCTGTCCCATAAAGCTGAAAAAGCCCTAAAAATATAACTTTAAAAAAATAAATAAAAAAACAGTCTCAGAATCACACTTATACAATCACTGGCTTTCTCTCCGGTCGCTGGAACACTGGGACGAATCCTGACGTGGCATTTGCGAGTGTCGGTGCAGACAACCAGCTCCCGGACAGACGTGTGCTCAGAAAGTTCCCGCGGTCCCAACATCGACCATCGCTGATAACCGTGCCTAAACTCGTGGACTCTATCCCGAGTGAGCCGGTGAAGCGATGGAATTTCCGTAAGGCCAATTGGAAACGCTTCCGCCTCTTCACTAACAAATCCACGTGGCGTCTCCCATCGCCTAATACCAACAACGTGGATGAGGCATACCGGGACTTCTGTGGCATGTTAGTGAAAGCGGCCAAGAAATCCATCCCACGCGGACGTCGCAATAGCTACAAACCGTGCTGGGATGCGGAGTGCGAGAACCTCTACCGCGTTTTCCTTCAGGCTCCTGCCGGAACCGAGTCAAACAGGGCTGCTACAGCCCTGTTGTCAAGACTCGGCCGGAGGAGACAAGAGCGCTGGGAGGAGGCTGTCAATTCCATCGACTTCTCGCACTCCAGCCGCAAGGCATGGAGTATCCTGAACAACCTCACTGGCAGGTCAAGACACTCCCCTCGTCACTGCCCCATTTCTGCAAATAAAATCGCATCACAATTTGTGAAAAATGGGGTATACGAGGGTAAAGACCGCGAGTCATCACGACTCGTGGCAAAAGAAGTGTCTGACCTCTGGAGGGCCCCAACATCTAGCAGCGATAACATCTCCGGTGAATTCACACCGGAGGAGTTCGCTGCCGCCCTCCAGCACCTAAAGCCAGGAAAAGCTCCGGGCCCTGATTCCATCTGCCCGGAGCTTATACTCCATGCCGCACCTGCCCTGAAGTCCTGGTTAAGAGCTTTCCTCTCTTCCTGCTTGCGCCAACTCAAGATCCCCAAAATCTGGAGAAGAGCCCTAGTTGTCGCGATCCCTAAGCCGAATAAGCCTGAAGGGGATCCTAAGAGCTACCATCCCATCTCCTTGCTCTGCATCCCCTTCAAGATCCTCGAGCGTCTTATCTACGCCCGCGTCGAACCGATCGTCGACCCACTGCTCCCTCGGGAGCAGGCCGGGTTCCGACGCGGGAGATCGACCGTAGACCAAGTCACTTTGATGACTCAAGACATCGAGGACAGCTTTTCGTTCAAGAAGAAGGCCGGAGCCGTTTTTGTCGATCTGACGGCTGCCTATGATACCGTATGGCACCGCGGCCTCACCTGCAAGCTGCTCCGCCTGCTGCCGGACAGGCACATGGTCAGTATGATCTTGGAGCTTGTCCGAAATCGCAGCTTTAACCTTACCACCGGTAGCGGACAGCAAAGCAGGTTACGACGCCTCAAGAACGGCGTCCCCCAGGGATCTGTCCTGGCCCCCCTCCTCTATAATATCTACACTTATGACTTGCCTGATACAGTCTCGCGGAAGTATGCCTACGCGGATGACCTCGCGTTGGTGTACTCCGCTGGAGACTGGCAGTCATTGGAGGGGACTTTGAGCCAGGACATGCAGACACTAGTGGCATACCTCTGGAAATGGAGGTTGAAGCTCAGCGAGGCAAAGACGGTGTCGGCGGCCTTCCATCTTAACAACAGGGAGGCTAAACGTGAGCTCCGAATATATATTGGCGGAACACCCCTGCCATGCTGCGCTGAGCCAATCTACCTCGGCGTGACATTGGACAGGTCGCTCACGTTTCGCCGACACCTTGAGTCACTGCGCAAGAAGTTAACATCTCGTGTGGCATTGATGAGGCGACTAGTCGGGTCAGGCTGGGGCGCCGACGCAAGAACATTGCGTACGGCAGCCCTGGCCCTTGTTTACTCGACTAGTGAGTACTGCGCACCGGTATGGTGTCGCAGTGCCCACACCCGCCTCATCGATACGCCCATCAACGAAGCCTTGCGCATCGTGACAGGATGCCTGCGTCCCACTCCCGTGGACAATCTTCCCATTCTTGCAGGCATCCAGCCCGCTGGGCTTCGCCGCGCGGGAGCCACAGCACGTCTCGCGTGCCGGGCCATGGAGCCAAACCATCTGCTCCACGAAAGGCTCGCTGTAATTGCTGAGCCTCCCCGGCGCCTTAAGTCGAGACACCCATTTGTGCCTGCCGCACAGGAATTCCTGCAGCAATGCAGTGATCTTAACATCAGTGCGGCACGGTGGGCGGATTACATCTGGAGCACGGAGTGGGAGGAGAACACCTCTAGACTCCGTGACTTCATCCCAGACGTCGGTTTTCCCCCTATTGGGGTGGACCTGCCTAGACTGGCATGGGTGAGGCTTAACCGCCTCCGGACCGGCGTTGGGCGCTTCCGCTCATCGATGCACAGATGGGGCTTGGCTTCTTGCGCAGCCTGCGAGTGTGGCGCGGAGGAACAAACCGCAGACCATGTCATCCTGGACTGCCCGATTTATCGGGCACCCAATGGGATGCATGGTCTGTCGGTTCTGGATGATGACACGGTGACGTGGCTACTGGAGGTGTGCCCTGAAATATAGTCCGGGTGAACCCCCCCCCTAGGCTCGGGGTGGTAAAAGGATAGCCCCTCGGCCCCGAGCCTGGGGATGTGGGACAAAAAAAAAAAGATCCCACCCAAACGAAGAAGAAGAAGAAGACTGGCCCACCCCTCAATCGTCACCTCTGCAGACCTAGAGGAATGAATTTGGAAGTCCAAATTTGCCATCCTATGTCAGGAATTTCTGAATGTTACAAATCTAACCTTCCTGCCCCCAAGCTGTGTCCCAACACTCTGCCTGTATGGGGCTAAAGAAAGCACCATTTAAACAAATCGGACATCCAAATATCCGAAAATAGTACAAGTGATTTTCACAATATAATGACATGCAAGGATCCAAGAGGTGTGTGTGTGTGTGTGTGTGTGTGTGTGTGTGTGTGTGTGTGTGTGTGTGTGTGTGTGTGTGTGTGTGTTAGTGCACGGGGGGTGGGGGTGTTAATTAAAATCTGGATATGCGGCGCATATAAATTCTGCATAGATTTGCATATTCACCACCTGTTTCTGGGCAACTGAGGAGCCAATTAGCATATGGTGCCAAATGCACTCCTCGTTCCCTGCAGAACCGTCCCTGCAGTTCAAACCTGTCCAATATATGCAGGTAACGTTTCCTCTTGGGGATATTTCTGTCGTGAAGTGCTTTGCACTGAACGGCATCCATCAAAGTACAGTCAGCTGCGCCAAATCTTTATTTTAATAAATAAATAAATTTGGTTTGGGTTCTTGCCTGGCTTGGTAAAGGTGCCACAAAGCCTCAACATCACAAGTTTGATCCAGGTTTAATAATCCAGGTTTATGCCATTATTCACCTATGACTGGTAGCCCAGTGGCAACACAGACCCTCAAAAAAAAAAAGGCACCGTCGTGCCTGAGGTCAGAGGTCAGAGGTCAGAGCCGCGAGCCGCTGGGAAACGTTACTCGCCGCGCCTAAAACCGCGGAGCCGCTGCACTTCAGCACAGATACAGCCGCGCTGCGTTACAGGCAAGACCACTCCCATCTGCAAACATCAAGGGGGGTGGGGGGGGGGAGTCTTTGTCTGCGCAGGTCTTTTATGGCTTACCTATTGTAGCAGGGCTTGTGTGTGTTTTATGGCTTACCTGTTGTAGCAGGGCTTGTGTGTGTTTTATGGCTTACCTATTGTAGCAGGGCTTGTGTGTGTTTTATGACTTACCTGTTGTAGCAGGGCTTGTGTGTGTTTTATGGCTTACCTGTTGTAGCAGGGCTTGTGTGTGTTTTATGGCTTACCTGTTGTAGCAGGGCTTGTGTGTGTTTTATGGCTTACCTGTTGTAGCAGTGCTTGTGTGTGTTTTATGGCTTACCTGTTGTAGCAGTGCTTGTGTGTGTTTTATAGCTTACCTGTTGTAGCAGTGCTTGTTTGTGTTTTATGGCTTACCTGTTGTAGCAGTGCTTGTGTGTGTTTTATGGCTTACCTGTTGTAGCAGGGCTTGTGTGTGTTTTATGGCTTACCTGTTGTAGCAGTGCTTGTGTGTGTTTTATGGCTTACCTGTTGTAGCAGTGCTTGTGTGTGTTTTATAGCTTACCTGTTGTAGCAGTGCTTGTTTGTGTTTTATGGCTTACCTGTTGTAGCAGTGCTTGTGTGTGTTTTATGGCTTACCTGTTGTAGCAGTGCTTGTGTGTGTTTTATGGCTTACCTGTTGTAGCAGTGCTTGTGTGTGTTTTATAGCTTACCTGTTGTAGCAGGGCTTGTGTGTGTTTTATAGCTTACCTGTTGTAGCAGGGCTTGTGTGTGTTTTATGGCTTACCTGTTGTAGTAGGGCTTGTGTGTGTTTTATGGCTTACCTGTTGTAGCAGTGCTTGTGTGTGTTTTATAGCTTACCTGTTGTAGCAGTGCTTGTGTGTGTTTTATAGCTTACCTGTTGTAGCAGGGCTTGTGTGTGTGCGTTGGTGATCGCATTTGTCGTCTGCACAGTTTGTCTATGAAAGTCCAGTCCATTTGTTTGGGCACCTGGAGAGGTAATAAAACGGATGTTTTGGTAAGACTGCGAGCAGGGTAGTCAGGAAGCGCTAATTGCAGGAAGTAAAGAGTGCCATCTGGTGCGAAGTAAATGCAGGGAAATTTCGGGAGAATTCACCTGCGTTCCCGATACCAGTCTCCATCGCGCCTTTACTCGTTTCTGACGGATTGCTCATTCTTGAATCTAGAACAGAAAAATACAAGGCTACAGAAATCGGCCCGGTGAATAATTGCCCACAAATTACAGTAAATACCCAATAGTCAATCACTTTGCTTCAAAAAAATCTACTGAGAAAAATGATCCATTCCCCAAATTATCCATTAAAGACAATTTCAGAATGATGTGCTCGACACAAAATAGGCTAATTCTTTAAGTATGCAAACAGCATACTGCCATTGCTACTGAGGACAAACGGCAAAATAAATGTTTTTTTGGAATCACACCAATGCACACAAGGATCACTTCAATGAAAGAATTAACATTCCATTCTCAAACTTGCTAGACAGGCTTGCTACTCAAAGAGCAGTTTTATTCACGGGTCTAGAAGCTCAGACTTTTCCACCATTTTGAGTATTTTTGTAAAATGTTAGAACAAACGCTCCATGAATCTTTGGGCAAAGGTAAATGCCCAACCTCACGCATACGGCACAAATTAGAGACTTTCTGATCTATAACACTGAACTGAATTCTCATTAATCATAAATTACCAGAGATATATATTGTATGAGTGTCAAAATGATTGGATTTTTAATCACTTGAACAGGTCATAACACATTTAAATGCGAAGCCCTCATGACATGAACAGTTAGGTATATTGACACTAAATTTGGTACCTTAATAGATCATACATCTAAATGAAAGACATGATGTATGAAAAAAAAACAAAAAAAACACCAGTTGTATGCAGGTACCAGGGGGTTATGGAATTATGGATTATAAATTATTTCCCTCCTGCCGTTCATAGCTGTTCTACATAGTTTTTTTTTTAATATGTACTTACATAACTACTTCTCTAAACTAGGAGTGGTTCATACCAGGGATGTCGTTTTTAAAAAGCCTATAACACGCATGCTTTAAGACAGATGTGTAGCGAAACAACATAACCTCAAACTGAACCGAGTGGATTCACAGAACGTGTTGCCACGAGGGACACAAACAAGGCCCAGCTGTACATTTTATGAGAAAATATGAGACATAAATGAGACATTAATTTAGAGCTTAAATATTCATGCACCTCAAGACATACGTATGAAGCCCAACAAAGGCTTGCCATTATTATATTATTAAAAAAACCACTAACCAACTAACCAGTACTAACCAATAAGTAATTCTGAGTCAAAAGGGCATCCCTAGTTTATACAGGAGAAGTAGGCTATGAAAAAGTAATGCCTTGTGAAATGTAAACAGAATATATTTCAATGAAGGGTTTCATGGACAATTGATAAACTAGTATAATAATCAGCTCAATAATAATTCTGAGCATTCATCTAAGGACCCGGAGTGAAAGAGAGGACGAGAATTCAACATGACTGAAGCAGTATTATCGTTAAAGAATGGGGTCGAGAATTAAAAATGACTGAAGCAGTATTATCGTTAAAGAATGGGGTCGAGAATTAAAAATGACTGAAGCAGTATTATCGTTAAAGAATGGGGTCATGCTTCTCTACATTTCGAGCAGCAGACTTGCATGATTTGAAGACAAACTTTTTAAACTGCAAATGTAAACAACTGTCCAATGATGACACCCACATGTTGATATCCCACCCTACTCAATCTGATTGTCCCCTTATTACTGGCAGAAATTAGTGAAACAGAGTCCCAAACTGAAGGCCAAGCCACTAACACCAGTTAAGGTCCGTATAATTAAGAAGCGACATCTGTTGGGCACGCTAAAATCTTGCAAATAATTTAGAAAACAATCCATGTTTTATTAGAATTTTTATCATGGGAATTCCTTTTTTGTTTTTTTGTTTTGTAAAGACAATTCCTTTGACCACTTCATTCGCAGGCAACTTTCCAGTAGAAACATTTGAAATGAATCAGTTGTCTGTAGAAATGCACATTTTTTATTGTATATAAAAAAAAAAAACGCACCTGTAGTTGTGTTTGTGTTTTTTAAACGCTTCCATGGCCATGGTTATATCACGAAAACATTTACCTTGAAACAAATGCTGTGGTTCAATGCCTTTAGCTTGTGCCCATGGAACCAAAGTAAGACACTCAGTCTTTCATAAACGGCATAACGCACGGTATTCGTGAAACACCCGTAGAGCATGTCAAACACGGTAAAGCACAATATACCACACCTTAAAATATACCACAATATACCACACCAATATACCACGATAGAACTGAGAGGTGCTACGTTTCTTAAATGGGTAAAAATATCGCATTACAGGAAAACTGCAGTGATACCAAAAATGAACAACGCAATGTCACTGAAGCGCACACACTCAAGTTGAGATTGACAAACAGAGGTGTGCTGCCGTTGGAAGAACCAGTGAGACACTACATCACTGAACGCTGCCAGCACAGCACAGTATTGGGGAAAAACTGTGGGAGCACAGTCCTTTTAGAAATACTCAGCAAGGATGCAGTATTTAAAAGGAAACCACCCAAGCATTTAGCCTAACCCTTTTGAGGCGTAAGATCACAAATGTGATTAGAATGTTCTTAACTGAACGTTCTAATGCTGACGTAACGATGACTTCGGAGTTCTAGAACACCGGTTTAGAAGAAACATTCAAAGAATCCCTTCAAAGAATTTAAGAGTGGAAAAAAGCAATGTAAAAAAAAAAAAAGAGGTTGTCCGGGCTAGTCTAAGAGGCTTTTCTCTTGAGTTCTGCCCAAAGAGGCTCCTCATTGAGTCCCAACTGAGAGCCACTCACAGAACCGACAAACAGACAGACACCAAACACTAAAGACCATGTCGCACCACTCACCTAAAACGGTGACATTCTCACAACACGGCACACAGCAGTATAACCTGTAAACACACACCACACACACACACACACACACACACACACAACCAACACAATGTGTGTGTTACACAACCCTTCATTACTGCTGGTACACACTGAAAAGCGCACCGCTCACCAGATACAAAAGAGCTAGCGTTCTCCAGCATGGCCTCTGGACCGGCGGTGAAAAACCCAGCTCCGCCAACTCGTCCCACTGGGCCAGGAAAGAGGGCCGGCCCCCCACCGCCGGATCTTCTGAGCGGGACAGAACAAGCACCCCCTGTTTTCAAAGGCCCCTGATAAAGAGTGGCAGCTACTCAAATGAACAAGGGTACGGCAGGAGAAACGTGAAGTCGAAATTCTCTGCGAGCAGACCCCGGTCGCTCTTCGTCCCTCCGCACGTCTCACAGAAAGCGCTACCTCAAACAGCACGGCGCGGACGTCAAGACAAGCCCAGTGTGAAAAAAAAAAAAAAAAGTCCCCCTTTTTCTGGAATAAAATGGAAACAAAGATTGCAGCTGGCAGCTGCCATAATGAGGCTTAATCAGTATGCGGGTGATTAAAGTCGTATGCAAATCCTCCCTCCTCGTTAGTGCCGCAGAGTGTGCTTTGAAGTCCTGTGTGCAATTCATTACGCGCCAAGCACTGAAAGCTTTCTGCATAATTTAAATCTTCCATAAATATTTATCATCTCATTAGCATATTAATTGGATAGCCTTTTTTTTTTTTTTTTTAAGGAAAGGAATTCCAACCCAGCAGCAAGAGTGAGTAGCAATAGGCCCCATCACCAGTAGAGTATGGGTTTTTTGCAGTTGGGAGGAAGAGGAGAATGTCTCACTCCTTCACTCTCTCTCACACTCACACACACATCCTTGACATGCCAGTGTGGGGGGGGGGGGGCGGGAAACCAGTCCAAAAACAAACAGGCTGGTCCTTTTCATTCTAGGACCACAGAAGCAAGTCTTCAAAGCTGACGTACACTACTCTGCAACAAGCAAAGCAAAAGGCAACATAAAATTTACATTTTAAAGAACTATTAAGAATATTCTGCATATACATATGCATGTGCATAGGTGGGGGCTGAGAAATTAGCATATTTACACATCTGTAAATTTCCACTGCTCTGAATATAAGAAATAAATTTTGGTTTTTTAGGTCAGACTTTGAAGAAGTCAAATGTATAGGCTACGTACCATGTCATAGCCAGTGGTTTCTTTTAAACTTTTTTGTCATTCTAAGGAAGGGAGGGGCATGGGTCTTTGTAATCCAACAGCCAAATTCCACGACCACTGCTATTTGTTTTAGCCAAATATAATCAGGATCACAACTAACACACAGCACCCACAAACAGACAGAAAAATACTGGACAGCGTGACACCCGCCTACTTCCAGACGATTTGAGCTGCGCAACAACTAGCAGAGTTAAATAAAACTACTGAAATCAGTCCTATAGCTCAGGAAGAAAAAAATAATCCAAACTGGCAGTTTCTCTCTCATAACATCAATTCCAAACTGGCAGTTTCTTTTTTTTCTTAACAGCATTGTTGCCATGACTACACTTCTATTCAAATACATTTTAAAAATCAAACCCTGATAGCTTTGTAGATGGAGAGGAAAAATTAAAACAGAGGTGAGGAACATAAATTTGCATTTTGCTGCTGCCACGGCTCCAAAAAGAAAACAACAAAAAAAAACTAATTGCTATACGACACATTATGCTTAATAATAATTATGCAAATACTTCAATTAATAGAATTTTAAATTGGCAATTAATTGGCCTCAATTTATTGTCGCCCTGACTGAATAATGTGTACCAGATATGAAAGAAAGGACAGAATTATGGTTCTCCATCAAGTACCAGGAACAGACACTGTGAAAATTATGCATATTTAAATCTTAAATTATGCATATTTAAATCTTAAAAAATTCTAACTCATCCATATGCACAAACACAAGACTGAGGGAACGGCAAATTCATCAGAGCTGAACTCAAACTCAAATTCAAACCGACCACACAAATGCAGAGTTGAACTCAAATTCAAACCGACCACCTATATCTAAAATCTAAACTTGAACTCCGTGGAGTGGACAGACGGGCACATGCTCCCACACACGCACACTGGGAGGGGTCACACCCATTTTGTTGGCTAACAAAGTTTTGTGCAAATGTCCTCCAAATAGAAGCTTCAATTGACCTCAATTTACTTTTTACCACCTGCAGCTTCAGAAGGCTTTGATGTTCGAACTTTGTGACACGTACCTGCTTGTCACAACAAACAGCCGCACTGATAACACGCAGAACAGACTGTCACACTCGGCCTTCAGGAAAGTGCACGGCCAAAAAAAATGTATTTGGTTAAGGCAAGGATGAACTTCAGAGCCTTGGATCAAATCCCGGACCGTGCCAGTGCCGATTGTGGCCAGTAGCTCCACAGGGTGAGGCACAGCCGGGTTTGGGAGGGCCCAGTCGGACAGGGACCCGTGTTTAATCGCTCTTGAGCGACCCCCGCTGGCTAATAAGAGTACTCTGAAGACTGCATGTCAAAGCCGCATATGAAAGGTCTTCCTCCGACGAGCCTAGCTGCGGTCTGCACCATGACAAGAAGCAGCTGTTGTGTTGGACACCACTTGTTTTGGCGGAGAACTGTGGATGTCCCAGTTCTGAATTGGCAGGGTGGTTGCACAAAGTTGGACGTTCCAGATTGGGGTGGGAATTGGATACAGCCCCGGGTTGGGGGGCAAATAAAATATACATTTTTTAAAAAGGTGGCATTTGAGGTTACAGTCCAAGGTTAGAGAACAGGACCATTACACAGCGGGAAAGATGGTAATTTATTTCAAACTGCTTTTACAAAATAAATCAAAATTTCTGAAATTGCAATAATCAACATGGTTATCTTTTTATAAGCATTAAAACTCACTCTTCTCGCAAGCAACGTGCACAATAAAAATCTCAGCACAGCCAAATGAAGCGTATGCATAAACCATGAGCACATAATGGCTAGTTACCTCACCAATCTGTGTTTGATCAAAGCGGTACTGAAACTTCCTGGAACATTTTTTAAGGTGGTTTCTTGGCAACAAACTGTTAAGCAGAAGGTATCATATGGCACTGTCTACCAAACCCATTGCACGAGGTAAGGTAGGGCTGTTTTAGGAGGTAAGGTAGGGCTGTTTTAGGAGGTAAGGTAGGGCTGTTTTAGGAGGTAAGGTAGGGCTGTTTTAGGAGGTAAGGTAGGGCTGTTTTAGGAGGTAAGGTAGGGCTGTTTTAGGTGGTAAGGTAGGGCTGTTTTAGGAGGTAAGGTAGGGCTGTTTTAGGTAATGCCAATAACATTGAAGATGGGTGAACCAGGGATTTCGTCCATTTTAGTGCTACCCAGGGGCGACACCAGGGATTTTGGCCCCCTTGAAAAGACCTCACATTGGGGCCCACCACCCCAGAAAATCCTATCTTCTAATATTTTTTGAGGGCCCTTGGAATAGTCTTAAGCCCCCACCCCCAGCCGCTTCCCAGAGACAATTTATGGGGCCTGAAGTGACCGCATCACAGCCTGTGCTGTCCTGTCACGCACTGGGCCATAGTCCAGGGCATTAATTTACTTTTTCACCCACTGGCCATAGTGGCTTCTGGATTCTAAAAATCACCAGCCATTTTAATAATTTTACCAGCCACATTACCTTTTACAATAGCCTATAACAAAACCTGGTGGATTACTGTCCAAAGTGGCTGCTCGAGTAAAAATATCTTACTAGCCACAATCAAACTTTTACCAGCATTTGGCAGGTGGGGTGGGGTGCTGTTATTTTCAGACCCTGCAGTCTCTCTGTCACAGTTATAAACTGTGCTGGTCTTACTGTGCCGGTCCAGACAGCTGTGTTCTTCTCTAAGTTGTTATCATGGAGACTGTGTCCTAGACTGCGCTGTTCCAGAGACTGTCATAATTCTGTCTGCACAGTCAAAACTGTGTACTCTGGATACAGGTTCTGTGTACTCTGGATACAGGTTCTGTGTACTCTGGATACAGGTTCTGTGCACTCTGGATACAGGTTCTGTGCACTCTGGATACAGGTTCTGTGCACTCTGGATACAGGTTCTGTGCACTCTGGATACAGGTTCTGTATACTCTGGATACAGGTTCTGTGCTGTGGTCCATCCAGCACTGCAGATTTCTTTTTTCTACATCATAAATCATTCATGAATTCAATGTTTTCGTACATGAATATTCATGCGAAGCAGTGTATATTTATCCGTGTAAAAAAAAAAAATTTTAAAAAAAAGGAAAAACGAGAGCTCAAGCAATCACTTCAGTTCTTTTAAAGCAAGAAGGAAGCTTTCCACAAGCTATGTTTAAAAAAAAAAAAATTTAAAAAAAAGACTTCTTAGATTTTGATGAGTTTTCATTTATTACCACAAATGTAACAGCTGTTCGGTTTTGAGGACACAACAACAAAAGTGAAGATTTGTTTTAATTTCAGTATGTGTCTGGAGTAGTTCATGAATATATGAAGCATGTTTTTCAAGCACATGCAACATGCAAGGGTACTCGAGGTATTGGCTGCTAAAAGGATTTGCTTTACAGATGTACCTTTGACATACCAATTACTGTCCAAACATTAGGAGCAGTTGACCTCAGACACCTGTTCAATCGCAGGACAGGTAAATTGTGGAACAAAAACAAAAACAACTGTGTTGGATGGCTCTGACTCCTACCTACGCCTCACTGTGGCCCAATCAAAGATTAGTCACGATTAAACTAATTTTTTTTTTAAACAAAACAATGACTACAATCTAATTTGTTCTCTTCAATTTGGAATCATCCATTTTGCCTGGAGCAACTACCATGCCTCCCATCCGAGAGGGTAGAGCTGAAGCACGGGCACTCTCCTGGTTCACTACCCTGCGAGAGAGTGCCATAGGAGAGAGAGTGCCTATCAAAGGGACAGCATGTCGCTCTCTAATGAACAGTAGACTGCTGTGAGCAAACAGAGCATCAGTGGGAGGGGCTAATGTGCTGGTAACCTGCGGAACACTGGCCAAATTAAAGGGATATTTCACTTACTGCGTTTTATTTTTACATTATTTCACTTTTTAGGGTACAGTTTTAATTGGCCCAGATGGTTTTGGTGTACAATGAAGTATATCTTTAGAAATGGCTGTATGGGGGGATGGGGGGTGTGGAGGACAGGTCAGTTGTGTCATGCCTCTGCAAATGAAAAAGACCACACTCAGACATGCAATGGATATTCTATAGCAGGGGGTAGCAAACTCATGTCCTAAATGGCTGCCAGGTACACTGGTTTTTGTTTAGACTTCGAAATCTGCAGATGTTCAGGACCAGGTTTGTACCACCTGGAGTACAGGTGAGGCCCTACGTGTGCTCATGAAAAGGGTCTTTACTATCGGAGCTATTCATGTAAAAAAATGTTACATTTAAAATTCAGCAGACCCCAGCAACGCAAATAATTCTTTATATCCGGACTCCTGTCCACTGTGGGTCGGGGAAACAGACTTACAACCCTGTACTACGCGTTAATGGTATTTATGAATCATAACTACAACACTGCGCCACAGCAGCGGAGTTCTCGTTAGTTTTACAGACTGAAATAAGTCCTACTACAAATTCACACGAGAAACTATTTCACCTTGTTGTTCCTTTTAATAAGAATTACTTTCATATTATCCTCATTATTATAACCCATAAACGCTATAGTTAAGCATGAGAGAAGAATGTGCACTGTTGGGAGATGCAACAAAAGCGAGTCTGTCCAGGGCAACAACAAAAAAGAGAGGGGGGGGGGAGGGGTGTTCTTGTTCAACATTCAGTGCTCAGTGCACAAAGTCCTCGTCTTTACAGAGCTTTGTGTCGTTCAAATCCAAAACATAGTAGCTTGGTGCTTCGGAAAAGAAGTCGGCGGCAAAATAAATGAATACACTGTTAGTAAACTGCCACAAATGTTACCCGAACACAAAAAAGAGAGGACCGTGGACAAAGAATCGGGAATGCAGGCCTATAGGGAACAGCTTTTTAAGTGCTGTTCAATCCAGGGTCTAAGCGAGAGGAGATTCCACTGAATCTATGCTGCATTCTTTAGAATAATTACTTGACTATTACCCACAGAAAACACCCTGACAACACTTGGTCAATCGGTACAGCCAGCGTTAAGTTACCGAGTAACCCTCAAACATTTCCAGGCGCACAGTCTGCTTTACGAACTAATGTCGTGTGCGTTTAAATTAGTTCATTAAAAACAAGCAGGAAAAGCGGTTAGCCAATTAAACATTTACGTTATAACGTTGCACATGCAATCTCCAGACAGTCATGGTGCGTTAGCTACTCCAAAACAATTGTAGTGTTTGTTATAGGTTTAGGGATGAAATATAACTTGCATAGCGTTAGGTAAAGCTAGTTAACTAAATCATGTATAACCAAAATAACGAGAAGAATACTACAGCCAAAAACTGATTGGGACTAGCTCCGGGAAATCAACCTGATATTATTCTTTATTTGATTGTGAATCGCAGAATTTCTAGCTAATGGCTGTCAATATAACGTGTACACTAAAAGCTTTGCAAACGTTATGTTTTAAATAAGTAACTAACTTCGTCGTTCAAACATTTAATGCTAGCCATACATCCAATGTTGTTCAAGCATTGAACGTTTGCCATACAGCCAACGTTAGCTCACCAGCAAGTTAGCCAATGACGTTTTCATGATGTTACAACAAAAGCAAGCCTCGCATATTAACAAGATCGCCATTTTTAAAACCATAAAAACAATATTTTCCTAGACTACTCAAGTCAAATACGCACATTTCATTGAATGCAATATACTAAAAAGTATTAATCGCGTAACGTTACTGTTTAATACTGCAAGAAATCAGCTAAAAAATAGCATAAATAATTAAATAAACACCGCGGCCTGCTTTTCAACTGAAGCCTGGGCCTTGCGGGAGACCTGGGCCTCGACCGTCGTAGTAGGCCTTAAATTAAGGAATAAAACTAAAAAGGGAATAAGACAATCCCAAAACAAATTGTTCGATAAAAACATACATAGTCGAGCGAGTCGCTGTTTACGATAAAACATTACTAAACATGAGAGGCGGAGATCAATTCGGCCATTTTAAATAAAAGAAACCTCCCCAAATTAGAAATTCTAATGAGACACTTTAATATATTCAGACGCATTGTAAACAAACACTACCCCATACAAGTCCTCCGTGCAAGTTAGCTCCAAGACAAACATAAGCTAACGTATGTAGCCAGCTTCTTACAAACATAGGTTTAATCAATTAGAAAGAAACATTAAACTTTACCATTTAAAAGCACAATACTGCTAGCCAACCATGCTAGTCCAGTTGCGTTTTTGAATTTCAGATAATTTAGGGGAGTTAACGTTATACTGGGGAAATTAACATGAGCCAGCATTACCCATCTAGCAAACCAGAAACTATGCCAAGCCAGTTCCAAGTCTCATTGGTAACCAGCTATCAAGCAAGGTAGCTGCACGAACAACCTTAAATATTGAAAACAAAAAAAAGCTGGCGCTAGGCTTCATCGCTACTCTGAACAGTATGTTAACACTGGCTACAGGAGGGCCATCACTGAAGAACCGGTAACGTTAAAATATATCCAAATATATCGAAATAGCAACATAGAGTCAGCTAAACTTATGAGCGGATGATAAACCCGAATTAAGTCAGAAACGGTATGTTGCATGTGCTTCGATCGCTAGCAAACGATTGTGGGGGAAAATAAAAAGTTTCAGTTCTTCGAGCATTTGTCTAGCAAAGCAAGTTAGCCGTACACAAGACTAGCTAGTGAAACGGTTGAAGCTGCTTCGATCAGGTCCAAGTTCATGTTTTGAGTTTGGATCTGAAGGTTATCAACTTAACTTACTGGTTCTTGTATGGAGGCTAAAAGAAGCATCTAGTTGGCAAAGGTTAGCGCAATAACGTTACCAAAATCCCACCACCAAACAAAAATGGACTATAACTGTTAATGCGTTTCCATTTCCACACAACGGAGATGTCTCTAACGTTCATTAGGCAACTGCACATTCTCCTACCCATGCAAGTAGCCTAGCAGTTAAACTTAACGATACCTAAAAAATAAATCGGGTGGTTTGTGTACAGCTGGCTAACAGTGGCAATGTGAAGGTAGCTTAGCTAACGTTAGTCGAGCTAGCTTATTATTGAACGTTACTACTTGGCCAGCAATAAAAAGGCGTGGAGTGACATGGTCTAGCGAACAGTTCCCATTGTTTTCTATGGGAACATTTACCCTGTCTGTGGCTAGCCATCCATGGAGAAATATAGTCAATATAGATAACTAAAAGATCGCATTGTTAGTTTGTTTGCCAAATGTTGCTGAACTCGGCGCCCTCCGGAGGGACGCGCGAATGAATAACCAACCCAACAAGCCGAAAGCCTACTGCAAAAAAGGCACAAAGGATAGGATAAATCGGCATATAACTACACATCCCTGCGCCCTTATAATTATACACCAAGCAACCCATCCCTCCATAGATTTTGATATTTACAATGTGAAGGTGATGGCAAAATATGCACGTCTTACTGGCGAGCAAATGAATATGTAAAGCCAGGCTAGGTAATGGTCACGTTGCGATATCAAACACAAAGCACATAGCTAGCATGCTTGCGTTTAGCCTTTGCTAGCTACTCGTGTTTAACATCACCTTTCAGAACATCAGAGAAATCGAAATAAATTACACAGCTGTGTCGCTGATTACTAATAAAATATGCAAAATCGTGGTTACTGGGCAGGAATATGAATATGTAACGTGCTCAGTGGGTTCTAATCCCACAAGAAAGAAATGGGTCTTTTTTTTTTTCCTTTAAATTTGCCATTGCACTGTCCCAGTTTCCTCGTCGGGATCTGAGAAATAGCCAACTAGATAGATCTCAATCATAACACTGCATTACTAATAAATTATGTAAAGTTTTTTTGTTTTGATTCTCTCTCGTCCCGATCCAGGTTGAGAGAAAGAGCGTTTGAATATGAATATGAATATGTAAAATGCAGTAATGATTACCTGGTCCCGAACTCTCATGTTGACTCGCTGCTCCTCCATCCGCCATTTTGAATATTTAACCCGAAATCCCAGCCCCGAGATAGAAAACTACACCCCGCGCCACCACAAGAATTTGCATTATGTGTGAGAATATCGTTATTTTTAATTAATAAAAATACAACACATTCAACTCATGCATCATTTGCTTCTGGAGCCATAGTGTCCGGAAATCAATTGGCACGTGTAATTTAAATATTTATCTAAAAAAGCGAATAGCTGCCTGTCCTAAAGAGCTGGTGAAAGTGACGAACATAACAGAAAAAATAAAAGCGAAAACAACGCAAATTTACCAAACTTTTCAATAATATTATGTAAAAACCTAAGCTTTGTATTTCCGTCGTTTATTACTGGGCTGGAAGTTATATAATAATTCAGTAAATTAGCAATCCAACAAAACACTAAGCTTGAAAGTTTTAGGTTGTGGGCTTGTTTATCCAGATATTCTGATGAATTAAAGTTTGAACCTGTTCTCTCTCTTGAGACAAAGAATTTTACCATACGCCTTAAAATAATCTGATTCAAACAAGTAAAATCATTAGCCCTTTGAAGAGTAGGTTTTTTTTTTTTTCAAACTTCTAAGTCAGTGTTCTAGAACACCATTGCTTTCCAGTAGTGATTGTTACACCAGCATTAGAATGTTCAAGAACATTCTTATTTTCCTGATCTTACACCTTGAAGGGTAAGATGTGGCAGTTTTGTTCTGGGCAACGCGGTTGCCTTGTGAATTTGAGTAAACTCGCAGAGACTTGCTACGGTTTATGAACGCGGGTTTGATTTCCTGGTGTAAACTTTGGGTTATCTTGCACCTTTTGAAGACTCGGGCAAATTCAGACATGTTGAAAACAACCAGCGAATTTGTAGCTACACTAATGGTAGGCTATCTGTTCTCGAAAATTTCACAATGACGAAACGATGGCAGCACATAAGCTAAGCCCTGCACATAATTAAATTGTAGGTAGCCTACAACAAATTTAACAAAATCCGTGAAAATATGTTTTTATTAAGGAGTCACTGCTAATAGTATTCTGATTCTGATGATGATGATTCTGATAGCGAGGTATATCTAGCCGTTTGTCGTTAGTGGCGGACAGGAAAAGTGTAAAATAGTAGCCTATAGGCCTCATCATAACTGAGTAGCTAACTGAGAAGACACTACAAAAAAATATATAGGCTATAGCGTCGCAACCATAGACCGTAGGTCGCATCACTGTCCTTTCTAGCTGCTATTTTTCTGCATTTATTAACCATTCAGTAACTGCAGTGAGTGAGTAGGCTTAACAGGAAATTATATAGCCAGCAAGTCAAAATAGTACATTGATTTTGTCTGGCATAATGGTAGCCCTTAGTAATTAAATGTAATGTCCATATTGTTCTTTGGTCAGAAGAAAGAGATGAAAGACCGGGTCTGAAAAAATGACATTAAATTTCAGACACCTCAAGAAATGTTGTTGGCAACCATTATCAATAATTGAGACAACATGTTGTCATGTTTGTCAGGACTGCAGAGCCTGAATATTCTGAATGGTGAAACGGCAAGTGCCTCGACATATGCATTAATTACACCTGATTCATTAAAATGAATCCAGTTATTTAGTTATAGGTTTGAATGGAGCAAAAACCAGGACCGTCTCCGGTACTCCAAGACCAGGGTTGCTTACAACCTCGTTTAAAGTAGTCTAATGGCTTCTTCTTTCCACTGAAGGGCTTAAGGAACCTGTGTGACGATGGAGGGAGAAAGTAGCTATACCAGGCAGAGTCAGAGTACGGTTCTCAGGCAGTTTATTGCAAGTGCTCAGGAGAGGAGAACGACCGATAGACATGTTTTTGCTCGAGCTGCTGTTGTCTCAAAGATTACATAAGATGCAGGCAGTTTTGTTTGTGTGTTTTTTTTTTGTTTTTTACAGAAGATCAATATACTAAAAATGTCTAAACAATAGTTGGCCAGGATCTATTCACTATTCACAATACTATGTTCACGTCATATCTCATGTTCACTGTTTGTCTTTTATGTCCAGTAAATTACAGCAAAGAATAAATGGCTTAATTTGCTATAGGCTACCAGCAATTGACAGAAGCCAAGACAAATGAGGCCCATTAGGAAGCATTCTATTCACCTGGTGCTATTCCCTGCACTTTATGAAGTGCTATAAATACAGTACTCCCTTATCATAACGTGTCTCATTAAAATATCAAATATAAACATGACACAAGACTACTGTATTCTACACACATACCACACCACACAGTGTTCCCAGCACTTTTGAACCATGTAGACTAGCTGGCCTTAGATTCCTCTCAGACACCAGACAGGGAAAAAACACTATTGGGATGATCACAACTGATTGATTTGAGAAACCAAATAGGCAAGGAACAACATATATAGTCAATACATTAATAACACAATTGAATAAAAATTTATTATATCTGTGTCATATTTTTCATTAATGGAATGAAGCAAGAATAGGACTAAGTAAATAAGGTTGTAAGGTTGTGATTTCAATATCATTACATATTATGTGTGGTAGAGTATAAAATGTACATATTGGGATTTGTATATGTGTCACTCATGTTCTTCTATAAGCCTTCAAACCTGACATAAAGTCCTTCATACTTGTGCATTAAAAATTGCACGAGGACAGTAACAATACGGACAGTTAAAGGGGATTTTATGTGAACTTGTGTGAAAACCCACTCATTCCTTTATTTTTCAAATCGCTACTGCCCAAATACTATTTAGTGAGTGAAAATTATGGATAATCTCCTACAGCTGTTCTTTGTGTTCTCAACAATTCCAAGTCACCTAACCTAACAATTACATTTTTGAGGTTTTCCATTTTCAGAAGACGAAATAAATGTTTGCATTCAAGAAGCTGTCGGCAGTTTTATCTAATTTTATCTTCTCCTTGTGATAATATCGCCACTCTGATCCGCATCTGCCTGTGTCGTAGACCTCAGCCTGTGCTGGCTTATGGAGGAGGGCTCAGCCTGTGCTGGCTTATGGAGGAGGGCTCAGCCTGTGCTGGCTCATGGAGGAGGGCTCAGCCTGTGCTGGCTTATGGAGGAGGGCCCAGCCTGTGCTGGCTTATGGAGGAGGGCTCAGCCTGTGCTGGCTTATGGAGGAGGGCCCATCATCCTCCTTCAGTTCCTTGTTTACTTGCCCTCCTCTCTTGACCTCGGTGTTGCTGTGTTCATATCTAGAATAATGTCTGAACTTCCTCTTAACTGTGTAGTCCTGAAGCTCCTCCTTCTCCTCCTGCTCCTCCATGTTGGTGGTATGCGATCTCCGCACTCGGTAGCTTTTGGATTCTGTCAGACTATTGGACAAGAAGTCTTCTGCTGGGGGAAACGTGAAGTGGTGTAGTCGTTCTGAACAAGGATCTCGATGGGATTCAACATTCCTGCCACCAGCTTGGAATTGATTGGATGATGTTAACTCCCTTGCAGCTCTGGAGTAAAGACTTGATCTCCTTTCATGTTCCCCTTGTTCCCTCGAAAATGAGCTCTCTGTGGCCTGCTCTTCAAAGCAGGAGTAATTGGAGGTTCGGGGCTTAGTATCCTCAACATTAAGGCACTCGGGGTGCTTGGAAGGAGATTTAATGTCACTGAGCCTCCAGCCATTGTTGCCGCTGATCTTGTTTCCCTCAATGATGGAGCTACTGGGCCTCCCTGTGAGGCCAGAGGGTGTGTCCAGTCTTTCGCGGACAAAGGTTGGGTTGTATTTGCTTGCACATGTCCTTGACATTCCCAGACCGCGGTCCTCGTCATCCTCGTCGCTCCCCTCTCTCGGTTTCTTCTTTTTGAACAAGGTGCTGCGTTTGTTCTCTGTGGTAATCTGCTGCATTTCGTAGGCGGTCATCTTGCCCCTCATCTCAGACTTCATCTCCTCATCCAGAGCGTCCAGTTTGTGAAGGTCCACTTGGTCCTGGAAGAGACTGTAGAGGGGTACACTAGTGTCTGTGATCTTCCCTTTGCAGGCACCCTTGCCCGGGCAGCTGGATGGCACTCGGGCGGAAAGCACAGACTCAGGCCTGCTCTGGGACGGTGAGCTTGAGTATGATGCTCCGCTCCGTATTGACGCCGTACCGTCATCCGTCATCCTCCGTCCACATGACAGGGCGCCGAGACTGAGCACAGAATTGGCTTGGTCTGAAGGCACGTTCGCCTCCCTCGTCATCCCCTCGCCTTGCTTTTGGAACAGGGTTTCTGTTACCACATTGGAGATCCAATTCCGAATGCTGGTTGAGCTTACTACCTCATTGCCAGGCCTCTGGGTCTTCGGTAAAGGCGCTGTAGGCGCTGTGGGGGCCTGTGGTGCAGTATGGGTTGGGACCAAGGGTGGGATCGGTGGCTGGTCCAGTACACTGTGGATCTGCTCATTGGGTAGAGCGGTGGACTGGTTCTCCCTTTGCTGGTTGTCTTCTGTCAGGGCATGCCTCTGGGTTATGGGTGCCACACTGCTCATCTCACTCTTGCCGTCCTCCTCCTCCTCCTCCTCCACGAAAATGGAATGCGCCTCGGCACCCAGCATGCTCTGCTCTTCTTCAATGGAAGCGTGTGCCTCGATAGCGGAGTCCTGGCTGAGGGTGTCGCTGTGCTCATCCCCGTCTCTCTCCTGCAGCAGGGCCTCGTTCAGCTGGCGCAGCTGCTTCAGGAAACCCTCATTAGGGCAGATAGGCCGCTTCTTACGCAGTACCAGCAGGGCCTCCATGATGGTCATGTGATGGAAGATCATGAGGTAGCCAGCGACGAGGACTGCGGATCGACTGATTCCCATGACGGAGTTCACCAGGGCCTTTCCTACAGGGGGTGAAAGAGAGAGCCACCAGGTGGCACTGATCATCCCTTTTACTGTATCCAGATTTGTATTTGAGAAAAAAAACATCAGAAGATCTCTTATATTTAAAAATTTTGGATGAAACAAGTTATTGATTTATTTTCCCTTCTGGGCCAACATCAGCACATCACTTAATTATTCACCCACTCACAGCAAAATCACTTCTGATGGTGAATCAAATCTAAGAATGTTCCAAACATCTCTGTCCAAAAGCAGACAGGGTCATAGCAGTGGCTGACATGCAGTGGCATGCTCTGACCAACAGGGGGAGACTATGCCTTATATACTAGTAACTAATATATAGCAAGAACACAGAATTCCACTCTTGGAGAAGTACCAGGAGGTTTCGGAGCTGCAACAGATTTGCCTACCCAATAAATCAGCGAGATCTTTGGGCAGAATCGATATGGCCCTGAAATGAACTGTGCATCCCTACAATCAGCTGCACAGCTACCCCTGCTGCTGCGACGTCAATTCAGGCGTGTGCAAACGAGCTCAGGCATCCTCCTAACTGCTGCAGTCAACCAGAGGCAGAGGTGGAAAATCCAGGTTTGCTTCTGGTATTTTGTCCCGATCACCTGGCTTTGCTAATTAGCACAATTCTTCAGCCAGGAGGTAGAACTAATTAGGGAAATCGGCTGGCCGAGTTCATTGGGTGGAAGAAACACATGGCAGGATTTTTACTTTCTGACCCCTGGACCTTCCACCTCTGGCCAGAGGATTGCACAGCTCACACATCTGGTTGCAGCGCCCGCATCGGCGTTGCGTATCCCAGCAGGCCCTAGGGCCCTACAGGACCAGGGCTTACAATATCATAGTGTTTCAGGGTCCATGCTCCCTCCTCCAATCACCAAGGAGGGCTCATCTGGCCCCTCCCCTCAGCTCTCACCCTTGTGTGTTAGCAGGGCCTCGTCCAGGAACTCCGCGGCCTTGCGGAAGTGTGGAGAGATGTCCACGTGTGGGAAGTCGTCCGCCTCTACGCCCTGGTACCGGATGTTCATGTCCTTGTAGAAATCTCTGCTCGTGTATACGCCTGTGCCGTGGGCTGCATTCAAGATGTGGGTGATTCCCATCCGTTTCAGGCGTGACTTGTTCACTGCTACTGTTCTGCAAAGCGGACGTGCGTTCAATCAGACCAACGGCGCAGTGCAACGGAGACGCCTCCTGTCAGCCCTCAACCTCATCTCTCCATGACATCATAAACGCCACTCTACATAGCACAGACGTAGCACGAAAACTGTTTCCGAGGTGACTCACTTTTCAGCAATGAAGATGCTTGGCCAAACTTCATCAACAGGGTTCATGGGTGCTTCCAGTCGGTCTTGCACCATGGCACGTTGAATGTCCAGCACACAAGGGGTGTGGTAAGAGCTGGTGTCGTCCAACATATCCTTCACGCGGTTGTACAGATCCTCCACCATTAGCTGCCTGGCTGACTCTAGCATGCTCTCTGGAACTGGCTTCACCTTGACTGCTCGTGGCTTCAGCTCTGAGGCGTAAGAAGCATGGAGACTGACAGATGCTAACGTCTCTGACTAATGAGTTGATGTGCTTAGGGGACAGTTAGAGTCACTGGATCCTTAAATCATAGTCAGTCATCAATGATAGGCTTACCTTGTGAAAATGTAAAATCACATTTTGAACCACATGCTTATGAAGTCATAGAGATAAGTTGGGAGACCCTTCACCCAGCAAACCACACTTCTGAGTGGGATCACTGAAGCATGAATTTCTGCCAAAACAACTGAAATTGGACATTTAAACATTTTTCTTGCATCATATTGACCGTTTTTTTTAACCATTTTCTGTATGTTGTGTTTGGGATAAGGTGTTTTTACGGTACTGTTGAGCATTTTGTGAGACTAAAATATCGACGATGCCACTGTTGAAATGCCGTTGTGCTGAGTGGTTGGGTTATTAATACCTCACCCTCACTGATAATCTTTTTGGCAGCCACTGCAGAAGAGAGGTGAATGGGTTCCATGAAGATGCTCTCCGTGTCCGCTTCTGAAATCACTGAGAACCTGCAGTGGTCAGAGCACAGTGAAGCAGTGGTCAGTGTTGCCATACGGACTGCAGCTGCGATAAGCAGCAGTAACTAAGGGATTTTAAGAACCTTCTTTGCTCCAGAATAGATCTCAAATTATGCAGAGGTTGTACACGATGTATGTCATACTACCAGCATTGACACCGTTCGATAGACCTAAAATGACCAAGCATGTGACTATCAGTCAGCAGCCTACATTGGCCAAAGCCTGGTACATTAGAATAGTTCAGAAATTAGTTGCATCTTGTTTCCTTTATTGCTAGTGGCCATTTGTTTGCCTTTTAAACCTAACCTTGGTCCAATGATTAAAAATGGCTTAGGGAACATCTGGGTCATATGTACTGCGTATATAAATTCCACCATAGAGGGTGTTTAGAGTCCCAGCAGATACAAATGATGTAAAAAAAACAAAACAAAAGAAAAACGATGCACTGTGCAGCAAGTTTTTGTAATACTGTTTATCAGTACATAATTAATGTGTGTTTTGGCAAAATTAAACTTTAATGAGCTGTGATTTGGTGTACTGACCTGCTGGGGGGAGGGCAGCGGAGGTAGCGGGACTGGATGGACCTGACGTTGGCCCTGCTGTCCTCCGGCACCACCTGATCTGTGTCAGCTTCGTTATTCCCTCCGGAAGCCATGGCAACCCTGACTCCTTAAACATGTACTGGTGAAATGCTATATACCGTCAATATATGAACACGGTCAATGCACAGATACACACGTAGATAGTTACACGGGGAAAGCCGAAGATAGATCCCACACAAACGGGGATGAGTGAAGTTTTGTAACTGACTGACATAGCATTTGACTGATAAAAGCCTCAAATAACATCTCCTGTAAAAGAAAAATGACTCACCAGTTCCAACCCCAAAGCTATTTTAGGACGCAATCATCAAAGCGGAATAACGTTTTCGAATTAAGCTACGGCTTATTATACAGGTTAGTTGGGATTTTGTGATGTAAAAAGACGGGATCCACGCACACACAGTTGGTCATCTTCAGCTGCTAATTCAGTGAAACAGAAAAACTATGTCTCAACACGTCGTGGAGGACGGGACAGAGTGTCCCGTAGGACACACAGACAGTATGGTGTATGTAGATGTGTGTATTTATAGTGACAGAGACAGCTGCAGAAGAGTTGTAAGAATTACGGGGGGGTAGGCTGAAAAAACAAAGCCCCAAGACTCCAGAGTGAGGGCCGTGGGGACTTCATCAAATCCTGCCCAAGCTCCAGTTCACATCCAATCAGAGCCAATCCCCACCCCCACCCCCACCCCTTCCCCTAGCACAATACCTGTCCCCTCACCTTCTCCTTACCTGAGGGTCCACAGTAGGGCTTCTGTTCTTCAACTCTGTGTGTAAAGGGAGGTGGAGAGAGAGTGACGATGAGGGTTGGGGGGGATGGTGGTGGTGGGGGGGGGGGGGGTCAATCCTAAACTTAGTGGTTTCTCTGACTGGCAGCTCCAGTGGGAGGTCATTCCCCATTGGCCCCTCCCCTGACATCTGAGAGCAGCGTGACACAGTAACGGTCTGTCTGGGATATTAACCCCTGGAGTTCTACAGTGCCAAGCCATTGCCACAGTCCCTCTCACAGCGCACGCGCACACTTACACACACGTGCACACACTCTCTCACACACACACACAATAGTGTAGGTGTGTTTATGAGTCCAGCATTGGTGAAGTATTTCAGCTGTTAATCACGTCAATTGTTATTGCAACATTAAATCAACTGAACTGAACCATTCAGGCTGGCAAGATTCAAAATGGCTGCTTCTCTCCAGTACTTATTCAGCCATACAGGACATTTAAGACATTTAATTTAAAATGAAACATGACTTGTGAGAAGAAATCTTTTTACAGAAAATTATTATCTATATACTGGGCTCTTTATCCTAATATTATCTGACTGTATAAATGGATGATTGACGACACATGGGAATCTGTCTTGTCATACACATATAGCATATTTCAACAAGTAATAAAGGCAGATACCTTGTAAAGGAAAATCCTACATAAAATGCACAAGGTGTCTCTTTTAAATGGAAATTTGGGAGCAACATATCCTTCAATTATCCCGAATGAGTGCTTAGTGTCCGTATGTTCTGAACCTTTACGTTTACTTTGTAAATACGGGGAGAGAAACCTGTGCAGTGTTATTACCCTGCTTCTTGGCTGTGGATTGTTAGAATATTACTGGCAGTTTTCTTTTGTATTTCACCAGAAAGGCAATATCAAAATCAGTAATATCAGAGAAGCAGAAGCCTCATCATGGCTCTGGTAGAAGCAGCAAGGAGGTTTATAAACAGCTAAGGTCAGTAACTGGTGACGCATCAGAAATTTCTGAAATGTGCATTGCCTCCTATGCAGTCAATATTACGGAACTACAAAGACTTGCCCAATCAGATAAAGAAAATATACAGTGCACTGCACCCCATGGGCCACATGTGTAAAACTAAAAATAAAAGAATGCGTAAAAGAACGCTCAGGGTGAAAGTCGAAAATCTGCTTAAAAAAGGTTTTGCATTTTCTACCTCTGCCTTTCTGTCACGGTGTCGCCATATCACACAGACTCCAAACATTGCGTACGTATTGTGTCCGTCGTGTGCAGAGGTACGCAGATTCTCACAGCAAAAAGTCTTATATTATACATCTGGATTTCTATGTGGAAACTCACTTACGTGGCTTTCTGAGGGCATTTTTCTGCTCAGCACTGTTTATACATGTGGCCCCAGGTGCGAAACATACCGGACTAATGAGCATGAGTCTGAACTGCGTAAGATCAACTTTCAGAGCCATTTTCCATGAGCGGAATGCAGAAATTCATCACCTGTGAGTGGTGGCCCCTGGCGTGTAGTGTTCACAGGAGAAAGGAGTTCTCGTTTTCTATATAGTTCGGTGGTTCTCTCTCTCTCGCTGTCTGCCAAATCCACACAGTACAGCCCTCTGTGTACCAAAAGCTCTATTGTAGAGCCCTTCTCATTCAAATCTCCACTTTAAAGAGTCACTTTTTCCTCATGCAAACTGCACTTTATTGTCCTCTCTTTTCTCTCTGTGGCACAGTGAGGAGGACAGGCCTGGTTTAAGTTCAGCTTACAATGGCATTGGGGCTATTTATAACCTGTGGAATGCATTTTCACCAATAACCCCTGTCCCGACCACAAACACATACAATTTAACACACTACAGACTGCACACTTTGAATGCAATGTGTTTTTTTGTGCTGTGTGTGTGTGTGTGTGTGTGTGTGTGAGAGAGAGAGAGGAGGGGGTTATGTCTAAAAAGAAAGACAGACAGACACTTGTAGGCTAACTTTAGCATTTATTCAGGACATGTGAAAGTTCATCCACCACATCACAGTGCTCAGGACAGAGTGTAATTCGCTCTCACAGTAGAGAAGGTAAGAAACAGGTTCACACAATTACACACAGCTCCTGACGTAACATGTCACCGTCCTGTTTATGGACAATGTATGAGAGTGGTGCAGGCCTGCAGCTTTGAGACTTCTGGTGGTGGTGCAGGCCTGCAGCTTTGAGACTTCTGGTGGTGGTGCAGGCCTGCAGCTTTGAGACTTCTGGTGGTGGTGCAGGCCTGCAGCTTTGAGACTTCTGGTGGTGGTGCAGGCCTGCAGCTTTGAGACTTCTGGTGGTGGTGCAGGCCTGCAGCTTTGAGACTTCTGGTGGTGGTGGGGGTGAAGGAATGTTTGTCGGAGAGAGCCACCATAATTCTGGGAATGTTGTGGAGGGGGGAGGGGTCAGTGAAGTGATGGGAATGAACACTGCTATGCGAATAGTGGTTACGGGATCTTTAGGAATGAGGTTTTACTGCGAGGTTCTGTCAGAGCAGTAAAAAAAAAAAAACGAGTTTGGAAAACCCCACACAGATAAGGCACAAAGACTAAATTCTTAATACAGCAGAGCAGCAGAAAGTTCATACGTTCTGCTTCAAAGCACTGACCCCGTGATAATGTCACCTGCACAGTCATTGGATGGGATTAGTTGGATTAGCTGGTGTCAGCTGTGGGTTTAGGGGCAAAATCTGTCTGGAGAAAAAACAGGAATAAGAGTCTGTGATTACAGACTACAGGTGCACAATAAGAGCCTTTGATTACAGACGACAGGTGCACAAAAACAGCATCACTGGAGACTGAACTACAGTTTACAATTTACCCCTCAAATCATTTAAATTTGATTCACATGAACAAATGTTAAGCCTAACAACAAATGATTCATTGTCATATAATGCAATACATAATGGAAACACAGTGATTCTATCTCATATTCAAAAACAAACAGTTCATCTGTCTCAGGTGCATAAAAGTGAGTCATTCTGTCTGAAATGGAGTTTCTCCTTAACTCACTCAGCCGACCTTTCCCGTTTTTGAGAAAATCAACATTTTTGAAAATAACATAGCAAAGTGAAAAACCAATATTTTATACTTAAATCCCTAAGAATAATAGTGTAAAAGTAGAACTGCAAATATCAAACCTTTTATAAGAAAAATTATACCCACCTTAAAAAAGTATGGTTTATCAAAACAGGACTTAGTGAGGTTTGTGAAAACTGACACAATGATTCTGTGTCAAATTCACAATCCACAGTAGCAGCAGCAGCACTTAAAGCACTTAAAAGCACAAAAGCAAAATATAAAAATTGACTTGCGAGTGTGATTTAAGTTCAGAGCTGCAGAAATTCTGCCGCATGTGCTTCAGTCCTTTGGGATTTATAAAAACAAAAACTCTTACGTAAAGCAGCTTGTTTTTTTTTGTGAAAACGGTCATACATGTTCACCATCTGCGTCTTGGAACGCACCAATCTGGCACGATTGAAATGAGGTAGAACTGGTGAGTGCTCCGAATTCGCTCACATTTCAACTGCAAGTTGCTCCAAAAGGCTAACGTGGACAGTGTACTTTTATTCAAATAACAAGAGCAAGGACTACAAGAAGGAGTGTGTATATATATATATGTGTGTGTGTGTCTGTGTGTGGTGTTTGATTGTTTATAAATTGTATGAAAGCAATAAAGCGAGATTAAATGATACCATAATGGGGTGTACCTTCTGGAGGATAAAAATGAAAGTGCTTTTAGCAATACCAAAAAGACCATGACAGTAAACTAAAACTGGGGTCTCAACATCACCCACAGTCATAATCTGTTAGCAAACATTAGCCTTTCAGCCTAAATGCAGAGCATAAACAGTATGTTGCAGTATTTTTGTATAAAATTAATAAACAAGATCGCCCAGTCAGGGAAGCAACTGGAGACCAAAATAAACAGAACTACTCATGACAACAAGGGCAGCCAGTGACCAAACTAAAGCCATACTCTTACCCTGGATGACTAACAGCAGTTAGCCGCAGCCCAGAATAGCTAACTGCAACACAGCTGATAGAAAGTGTCTCAGCTCTCTCCCGAAGCATAAAGACGAACGTGCCCACAGTCCTATCACAGTTGCGATAATTTGGCAAACATACAAAAGAAAATAGAAAAATCTAGGATATCACACCTGAGACAACCCCACACGTGCGTCTCCTGCATTCTTAAAACCAAAATATCACTCAAACTGTGATATTGTGCACCTACAGTTGAGTGTGCACCTACAGTTGAAGTCGAAAGTTTACATACACCGTAGCCAAATCCATTTAAACTTGGTTTTTCACAATTCCGGACATTTAATCCTAGTAAACGTTCCCTGTCTTAGGTCAGTTAGGATCACAACTTTATTTTAAGAATGTGAAATGTTAGAATAATAGTAGAGAGAATGATTTATTTCAGCTTTTATTTCTTTCATCACATTCCCAGTGGGTCAGAAGTTTACCCCTGTTAGTATTTGGTAGCATTGCCTTTAAATTGTTTAACTTGGGTCAAACGTTTCGGGTAGCCTTCCACAAGCTTCTCACAATAAGTTGCTGGAATTTTGGCCCATTTCTCCTGACAGAACTGGTGTTACTGAGTCAGGTTTGTAGGCCTCCTTGCTCGCACACACTTTTTCAGTTCTGCCCACATATTTTCGATTGGATTGAGGTCACTTTGTGATGGCCACTCCAATACCTTGACTTTGTTGCGGACTTAAGCCATTTTACTACAACTTTGGAAGTATGCTTTGGGTCATTGTCCATTTGGAAGAGCCATTTGCAACTAAGCTTTAACATCCTAGCTGATGTCTTGAGATGTTGCTTCAATATATCCACATAATGTAGCTTCCTCATGATGCCATCTATTTTATGAAGTGCACCAGTCCCTCTTGCAGCAAAGCACCCCCACAACATGATGCTGCCACCCCCGTGCTTCACGGTTGGGATGGTGTTCTTCGGCTTGCAAGCCTCACCCTTTTTCCTCCAAACATAACGATGGTCATTATGGCTAAACAGTTCAATTTTTGTTTCATCAGACCAGGGGACATTTCTCCAAAAAGTAAGATCTTTGTCCCCATGTGCAGTTGCAAACTGTAGTCTGGCTTTTTTATGGCGGTTTTGGAGTAGTGGCTTCTTCCTTGCTGAGCAGCCTTTCAGGTTATGCCGATATAGGACTCGTTTTTACTGCGGATATAGATACTTTTGTACCTGTTCCCTCCAGCATCTTCACAAGGTCCTTTGCTGTTGTTCTGGGATTGATTTTCACTTTTCGCACCAAAGCACGTTCATCTCTAGGAGACAGAACACATCTCCTTCCTGAGCGGTATGACGGCTGCATAGTCCCATGGTGGTTATACTTGTGTCCTGTTTGTACAGACGAAGGTGGTACCTTCAGGTGTTTGGAAATGCTCCCAAGGATGAACCAGACTTGTGGAGGTCCACAATTTTCTTTCTGAGATCTTGGCTGATTTCTTTTGATTTTCCCATGATGTCAAGCAAAGAGGCACTGAGTTTGAAGGTAGGCCTTAAAATACATCCACAGGTACACCTCCAATTGACTCAAATAATGTCAATTAGCCGATCAGAAGTTTCTAAAGCCATGACATCATTTTCTGGAATTTTCCAAGCTATTTAAAGGCACAGTCAACTTAGTGTATGTAAACTTCTGACCCACTGGAATTGTGATATAGTGAATTAAATGTGACATAATCTGTCTGTAGAAAATTGTTGGAAAAATTACTTATGTCATGCATAAAGTAGATGTCCTAACTGACTTGCCAACACTATAGTTTGCTAACATGAAATCTGTGGAGTGGTTAAAAATGAGTTTTAATGACTTCAACCTAAGTCTATGTAAACTTCTGACTTCAACTGTATGTGCTTGCTTAAATAGCTTAAATAACCCCCAATCCCCTCAGTCACAGTGGTAAGGGTGCAGGTAGTTGAGTCTGCTCTGAGCACACCGCCCCCTCCTGTTTGTCTCCGTGTACTGCAGCTGCATCCACACACCATTCACCGTGACTCCTCAGGTCATCCATGGTGGTGTAAGAGGCCCCCGCCTCCCCCGCCGGGGCCCCTGTGTTGAGCGACGACGCGTCCGCCGCCGCCGCCCTCTGCTTGGCCTTGTGCTCGGCCAGCCGGCCCCTCCCCTCGGCCTCGGCCTGCAGAACGGGCCGCGTGTTTCTGGGGCGGGCGGCGGACACGCAGGGGACCAGCTGCACGGCGCCGCTCATGTTCACCCCGTTCACGCGGGCGTAGAAGTCCGAGGCGGGGGCGGGAGTCGGCGCCGCAGTGTAGCCCAGATTTGGGACGGGCGGCGGCTCTGTGTTCCGGGGGGCCCGGGCTAGGCCACGCCAACGTGACGCTCTCCACAGGTGTGGCCCCCAGGGCCTGGGACGGGACCTCGCAGTACGGGGATGGGTCCCGTTGGTCCTCCGGAAAGATGGGGCGCTGGGTATTGGGGCTGATCTCACCAGCCTTCTCAGACACTTTAGCCAAAGGACTCCCCTTAGAGGTCTGCTCCTCGTCCGTGGCGACGGCCAGCCAGCTTTCTGTCCTGTACAGCGGTGGACTGTAGCCATGGAACGATCTGAAGAGACTCGTTATCTCATCCATCCTCCCGTTCTGAGAAACAGAGAGAGAAAGAGAGAATTAAAGAGAGAAAGGAAACAGAGAGAGAAAGAGAGAATTAAAGAGAGAAAGGAAACAGAGAGAGAAAGAGAGAATTAAAGAGAGAAAGGAAACAGAGAGAGAAAGAGAGAATTAACCTCAGCGATATTAATAAAAATATGCGAAAGGTAACATTCTCCTAATCGACACTGCTGAGAGAGAGAGAGAGAGAGACAGAGAGAGAGAGAGAGAGAGAGAGAGACAGAGACAGAGAGAGAGAGACAGAGAGAGAGAGAGAGAGGGAGAGAGAGAGACGGTATTCATGAGTATGACTCGCAGAGCGATAGAAATATTGTAGCACTGTTTCGGTTGCTATGCTATTTAGGACACGGGCATGTAATTGCATGCTTGTGAGTGTGTATGTAAGCATGTGTCAGGGTGCATTGACGTGTGTATGTGTGGGTTTGTGTGAGTGTGTATGTAAGCATGTGTCAGGGTGCATTGACGTGTGTATGTGTGGGTTTGTGTGAGTGTGTATGTAAGCATGTGTCAGGGTGCATTGACGTGTGTATGTGTGGGTTTGTGCGAGTGTGTATGTAAGCATGTGTCAGGGTGCATTGACGTGTGTATGTGTGGGTTTGTGCGAGTGTGTATGTAAGCATGTGTCAGGGTGCATTGACGTGTGTATGTGTGGGTTTGTGCGAGTGTGTATGTAAGCATGTGTCAGGGTGCATTGACGTGTGTATGTGTGGGTTTGTGCGAGTGTGTATGTAAGCATGTGTCAGGGTGCATTGACGTGT
>CM056384.1:66289866-66337366 GCA_029718625.1 Synaphobranchus kaupii | reverse complement strand
CTAAATATTTAATTTTGGACTTTTTGTGATTATAATCGCCTTCTAGGGAAAAGTGTCCCCTTAAGTCTGTAATAACGTAGCCGCTGATTATAATAGAGCAGCAGAGTCCTTAAATCTGTTGGGGAGAACAACAAAGATAACGCACAACATCACCCTGTGACCGTGCATGCATGTATCACTGTGTGGAGTGCGGTATGCGTGTTTCTGTTACCGTGTGTGAGTGAATGCGTTGCGGTATGCGTGTTTGTGTTACCATGTGTGAGTGAATGCGTTGCGGTATGCGTGTTTGTGTTACCATGTGTGAGTGAATGCGTTGCGGTATGCGTGTTTGTGTTACATTGTGTTTCTGTATGATTCTGTTTTTTTGATATGTGCATGTATGTGCTTCCTCACCTTTGACCCTGTGGTATAACGCCAAAGCCAATCATGAGGAAAGCCATTACACCAATCCCTGTCACCAGGACAACAGCCAGCATCTTATCTGGAAGAGCAGACAAGAATCTCAGGCAGCACCACGCCCACTCCTCCAAAATGGCGGACACACAGCATCAGAGCTACCTGACATTGAGGCACCACAACATCACGGCAACTCGAGACCAGTTTCTCATGAAGCCAGAAACCCGAGAACACAGCTACACACAGCTAATCCAAATCAACATTCCCAGAAACACACTTACACCAGAGCAACTGAACACTTCAGCAACTTTACGAAACACAGCAGCAACTGATCAACTGTTACTCAGCCCCATAGTTACTCAACAGTGACATAGGACTGAATATACCCAGAACTGCAGCTGGTCAAAAGTATTTACTAATTTTAAGAATGTATTTCATTTAAATGTATAACAAAAACAGATTTTTTATAGATTGGTATCAAAATTGTATACGACCCAGAAAATACAGAGTCTGCAACTCTGGGTCTGGAGAGGCAAAGCTTCGCTGGCTTTAGTTTTCATCTTAAAATCAGCCCCCAGTAACCAGGCAAGTGAGTTAACTGTGTAATCAACTGCTCGAGTTGATCAATTAAGTGCAGAGTAAAGGCCCGTCCACACCAAGAACGCTAACTATAACGATAACGATGTGACCCTCCACACTGATGAACGCTAACTATAACGATAACGATGTGAGCATCCACACTGATGAACGCTAACTATAACGATAACGATGTGAGCATCCACACTGATGAACGATAACGTTCTGTAAACAGCGTCACCAAGCACGCGCTGCGCACTCCAGCTGTGTCGCCAGCTTGTAAGTTCTGATGGATTTTGATTGGCTGTCAGTGTTTCTATCGTTCATCAAATCGCTCTGAAAGTGATCCCAACGATATTGTTTGTCACTGTCGTTGTCGTTATGGCTGTGGTGTGGACTCCGCCATCTACTTGAGTTAGAACGCTTTTTAAAACAATATATTTATAGTTATCATTATATCGTTATCCTTGTTGGTGTGCATGGGCCTTCACAACGAAAAGGGAGCAGAGTCTGTGGGTGTGTCCCAAATTCCCAATACTCGAAAAATGCACCCTCCTTTCCTCCACTACCAACTCCTCTCCTCCGTGCCCCGGAAACCAATATTTGTGTTTTAATCTAACGTTGCTGATAACATCTTAATTACGTATTAATGGTCACATATTAATTAATGTCTCGATGCAAACCGCAATTTCAGGTACATTGTATACTGTACACGCAACTACTTGTACTCAAAACGTTGAGGCAGTTTTGCATACTTCCGGGTAGGAGGGGAGTGGTAGTGGGGGAGTGGAGGAAAGGAGGTGGGGAGTGAAGAATATTGGGGCGCAGCCTGTGGCTCTCCAGGACCAGGATGCATTGCAGTCCCCTGGGCCAAAGAGGGGGTAACTATGTCCTCACAGGGGGGTATACTTACTGAATTTTACATTACATTACAGGCATTTAGCTCTTTTCCACAGTGACTTACACAGCTTTTTTGCTTTTTTTTATAGTTTCCATTTATACAGCTGGATATTTACTGAAGCAATTTAGGTTAAGTACCTTGCTGAAGGGTACAACAGCATTGCCCTACCTGGAACCCAACCGAAGACCTTTATTTTACAACCCCAGCTCTTTACCCATAATGCAACACTGCTGCGCAGTTCAGTCTTGAGGGAGAGACTCAGGGGCTGCGTCCCAATATTCTTCACATTGCGGTTTGCGTTGACACATTAATTAATATGTAACCATTAATACATAATTAAGATGTAATCAGCAACATTAGATTAAAACACAAAGATCCATTTCCGGGGCACGGAGGAGAAGAGGTGGTAGTGGAGGAAAGGAGCGTGCATTTTTCGAGTATTACATATTAATGGTTACATATTAATTAATATCTTGAAGCAAACCACAATGTCAGGTACATTATATGCTGTTCATGCAAACTCTCAAAATGTACAGGCTGTTTTGCATACTTCCGGGTAGGAGACAAGTGGTAGTGGGGGAGTGGAGGAAAGGAGGAGAGGAGTGAAGAATATTGAGACGCAGCCTCACATTGAGGGCGCATACCTATGGTCTGGTGAGGTGGGATGCTGACAGCGAGGAGATCGCTCCACTTGCTCCACAGCCTGGAATTGTGGGACTTGCAGCGCACTCTGACCTCATAGGTGCCCACTGGCAGTTCCAGCAGCTCCAGTCGAGGCTCACGCAGTACCGCCTTGGCCTGCAGAGGGCGCCAAATAAACAGCAGTACATTTCACAGGTAAACTGCACAGAGACCATCTTTCTTCTGAATTTTACTGAGTGCCAAGTCTCTCCGAAGGGGACCTGAAAAATTAGAGAAGACACCACCTTCCAGTTGTGCGGCTCGGACTTGCGGCGGTACTGCAGCTCAAAGACGAGCGTGACCCAACCCATGCGCACGTCGGCGTCGTTTGGGTACAGCCACGACACCACCGCCGTGCGCCCCGTCTCCTCCGCGCTGCTATTGGTCAGCCAGTAGGTGAGGTTGAAGGGCGGGTCTGTCTCCACTGTGGACAGATGGACAGAGATCACTTAAATGCAGGGGCACTACCCTAGGGGGAACAGGAAGGGATACAGTGCCAGGGGTAGGCAACCCTGGTGCCGTTTCTGGTTTTCGTTCCATCTGAGCTTCATCACAAGAGTTTGATGGATGATTAAAAGTCTGAGCCTGAATATTCTGAATGGTGAAACGCTGAGTGCCTCCAGCACATGGTCACCTGCATTCATTACACCTGATTAATTCTAATGAATTATGTAGCTATAGATTTGGATGGAGCAAAAACCCGGACCGTCTCCGGCACTCCAGGACCACGGTTGCCTACCCCTGGTATACACCCTGAGGGAAGGGGACAGAGAGAAAGGAAGATAACACCAGGGAAGGCTAAATGAAAGACAGACAGGAAAAGGAGGGCAAAACAGAAGAAGGGGAGTGGGATAAGCAGGAAAAGTTTGGTCCAGTCAGACAAGAACCCTCCAATAGAGACCATGCACTGCAAAAAATGTCTGTCTTAACAACTGTTTTAGTCTTATAATGAGACTTAAAATCATATTTTTTCCCCTCAAAAGTGGAAAATATTAGCTTGTTTTAAGTTACTTTTTACTTGACAAGTTAAGTTATCTTACCCCACTGGCAAATCTTGAAATGAGTAAAAAATATCTCACCCCACTGGCAGATAGTTTGTTGGGACAGGGGCAAAAAAAAGACTGGGAAGGTTGTGGAATGTTCACAACACCTTCCACAGGTGAATAGGTAACAGGTGATGCTATCATGACTGGGTATCCTCGAAGGCTCAGGCGTTTACGAGCAAGGTTCGCCACTTTACGAAAAACTGCGTGAGTGAATAGTCCAACAGTTTAAGAACTACGTTTCTCAACGCACGATTGCAAGGAATTTAGGGATTTCACCATCTACAGTCCATAATATTATTAAAAGGTTCATAGAATCTGGAGAAATCCCCGTGCATAAAGGGCAAGGCCGAAAACCAATATTGAATGCCCGTGACCTTCGATCCTTCAGACGGCACTACATAAAAAATGTAATGAATATAACCACATGGGCTCAGGAATACATCGGAAAACCGTTGTCAGTCAACACAGTTCGTATTGGATCTACAAGTTAAGACTCTACTACACAAAGCGTAAGCCATATATCAACAACATCCAGAAACGCCGCCGACTTCTCTGGGCTCGAGCTCATCTAAGATGGACTGACGCAAAGTGGAAAGGTGTGCTGTGGTCTGACGAGTCCACCTTTCAAATTGTTTTTGGAAATAATGGACTTTGTGTTTTCCCGGCCAAAGAGGAAAAGGACCATCCCGATTGTTACCAACACAAGGTTCAAAAGCCAGCGTCTGGGGGTGTGTTAGTGCCCATGGCATGGCACTGAAGGGTACATATGCCTTTTGGAGCAACATATGCTGCCATCTAGACGACTTATTTTTCAGGGACATCCCTGCTTATTTCAGCAAGACAATGCCAAGCCACATTCTGCACGTGTTACAACAGCATGGCTTCGTAGTCAGAGAGTGCGGGTGCTAGACGGCCTGTCTGCAGTCCAGACCTGTCTCCCATTGAAAACGTGTGGCGCATTATGAAGCGCAAAATACAACAATGGAGACCCCGGACTGTTATATCAAGGAAGAATGGGGGAAAAAAACACTTTCAAAACTACAACAATTAGCGTCCTCAGTTCACAAAAGATTACTGAGTGTTGTTAAAAGGAAAGGTGATGTAACACAGTGGTAAACATGCCACTGTCCAAACTTTTTTGGGACGTGTTGCAGGCATCAAATTTAGAATGAGCATATATTATTTATTTAAATTTGTGGGAACTGACAGGTTTTTTCACACTGATTGCTTTTCCCTCTGACTATTTTATTCTCTTTGCCATCAACTGAAGTTTTCTCTTCAAGGCAAATAAAAACAGGCTTCTAAAAAATTATTTTTAGGTCATAGCTTTCAATTTCAATTAAGTAAAATAGAATTTTGTAACGCTGCTTGAAATTTTTTTAAACATTCTTTCACTTGTTTTATTTCTCACGGAATACAATACAAGAGCTAGATAAACATACACACTGCACACAATCACCAGCAGGTGGCAGCACTGAAGCACAAGCTGTGGAAGATAAGATTATTTCAAAAATGAGCCGATCATTTGACAGAAATTCCAGCGTGATACCACAAACTGAAAACAGAAGCAGATGTGTGCCTCTGATGGGTTACTGAAGTCATAACTATAAATATATTTCTATAATACAATTTCAATTTCAACGATATTACATCCAGTAGCCATGTCAAAATTTTACAGAGGGGAAGGGATGAAAGGGATATCTATGGTACCCCCCCCCCCCGGAGGTCATACCAATATCAGCCACGTCCAGGCAGTGATCCTCAGATGTATAGTTGCCATGTCTGCTGTTGGCCATCACGTTCATGCAGTATATCTCCCACACCTGTGTGTGATGGCTGTCAAAATAGCAGCTATTGGCCCCGCCCGTGACATAGTCTGGACACTCCCTCTTGGGCCCCTTCCTGGAACACAGGAGAGCGAGCAGAGCTCAGAGCACTGAGAGACAGGACAATCTGTAGAGTTCAGATGCCGAGAGAAAGGATGATGTGTAGAGTTCAGATACTCAGAGACAGGATGGTGTGGAGAGCACAGAGACTCACGGACAGGATGGTGTGTCGAGCGCAGATACTCAGAGACACGATGGTGTGTAGAGCGCAGATACTCAGAGACAGGATGATGTGTAGAGCTCAGATACTCAGAGACAGGATGATGTGTAGAGCTCAGATACTCAGAGACAGGATGGTGTGTAGAGCTCAGAGAGACTCAGAGACAGGATCGTGTGTAGAGCTCAGATACTCCAGAGCTGTGGAGCTATCTACTGCATCATGTCTCCTGTGTACTGTGTACTGGCAGATGTGTACTGCTTAATGTGTACTGTTTAGTATGCAATGTGCAGTACGCAAAAAATATCCGCCATACTACTTTCCAACAGTACTGTGGAAGTGTCGTAAGACGTCCCAGCCTTGCGGCCATGTCACGTTGTTTTTGTTGTTATTGAAGGAAAACATCAGCAAATGTTTTTGTTTAAACTAAGCGGTGCGTCATATTTATGCAACCAAAATGTTTGCGTACTTCTTGAAAAGTATGCTCCCTTATATACTCAGCGAAACCCCGGAAGTAGTATGTACTTAAAATACAGGGGTTTTAAGTTTACTGCATTTAGAGAAAATTTCGCCTACTTAACTACTTTCTCGTCCTGTCTACTCAACAAGCCTGCTCAATAGTATAATATGATGGCTATATCAAACAATAATTTTTTGAATTTGTAACCATTGCTATTATAAACTTTCCTTTAGTTGTTGGTGTTGGCGGATACTGTGGGTGGCACTATCAGTGGAATATTCGGGTAGATATGTTTGACAAAACTGTGCTGGTGCACAAACAACATTTTGCATGAAAGACTGTTAAATAACACATATTGTACCAATGCTAACATCAGTGATGACTTTTCTTAGATAATTTTTTTGCACAGTAAATTTCGCCAGTTAGAATTCCTATCCTGGTTTTATCCACCGAACTGGTTTTATCTAATAAAACTCTTGTCATTGGATAGAAACAGATATCAAGTTTTTTTTTTTTTTGGAGTTTGCACGAGCTATTATTCCCACGTCAATCAGTGACTTAAGTTGTCGGCTGTGTGTGCCGCGCACGTTTGCTAGCTAATTTTATCAAGAGGACAAGAAGAAACAAACAACACGTAGAAACTTTTTCTTTTTTTTAAAAGTCTGAACAAACATGAATGTGATGGTGGAGGTGCCGAAAAGAAAAAGACATCTTTAAATTCAACACACGGCGATAGCTATGGGTTCACTACAACAGGTGATGTTACCGCCCCAAGCCCGTTGTGTGTGATAGGCGATGCTAGTCAACGAGGCTAGGAAATGGCTCTCGAAATTACTTCAGCACTTTTAGACAAGGCATTCCGCACTGAAAGAGAAGCAAGTGGAGTTTTTTTTTTAAAGAGAATACGCTGAACTTGCTACACAGCCGTGTCTTACTGCCGTCCACATCCACATTTGCGTGAGGCTCGTTTTTCAACTTTGACGACAACCAAGACGACGCTTTAGGAAGGACACTGGAGTCTGGACCTATTTTTATACAGTCTATGGTCTGGACGCAAGAAATGCACTTCGTTTGAAACTGACATCCATCACAACATCAGGCCCAGGGCTCATGCTGATGGTGAGTAGTTAACGAAGTAGGCCTATATTGACTTCGTTAAATTGTTTACGTTTTATGTGGTCTTTAGGTCGGTACGCTATAACGTTACCATATATATATATATATATATATATATATATATATATATATATTTCTTTTAATACTGCAATATGAGAAACGCAATCTAAGACTAGCTATTTTGCATCCCACTTAACGCTGTGTGTTACTAACAAAATTCTAATTTCATTAAGATTAGCTTGTCAAGACTGAAAGGTCTAACGTTAGAGCAGATGGCTTTGAACTGACCTCAAAATATGACCATGCTGTGTTCTCTTTACCCCAGTACATTGCCTATTTAGTTATAGAAATGTCAAGACAGGAATTTCCTTTATTAGGGGATGGTGACAAAATGCATTAGGTTAAAACTCTTGCTCAACTTTTCAATTTTCTGGTGCCAAATTCTCCAGGATTAATTGAAGTCACCAACTATTAATATGTTTCCCTCTCTGAACAATTCTTTATCCAACTACGTTCTGCTTGGTTTTTCCAACATCTTTATCTAACCAATTCTCAGTAATGCCACTTATGTTTGTAATGTCAAAAGTCCAATATTTTACAAATGCTTCAGAGCATAATCATATAATATTTTAATTGCATTTGTAGTGTTCAGATAATGATATTTGAAAGTACTAGCAAACTCGAGAATCTCAGTGACGGATTTGGAATGATCAGATAACGAAATTGGAATTCCAAGAAAAAGTCCCAGTTGTTTAACGAATGAAGCCCCTTTTACTGGGACATATTGATTCTGAGGCTTGGTCGACAGAGATAATTTGGCAGAATGACTTAGAGACTCTTTTATATTATACACAAGTAGAAAAAATTTTTTTTCTTCTTTATGCACTTGTGTTACAAAGGGACTGGAGGGTCTTTTTCCCCAAGGTCTGATATCTCTGTGTGTATTGATTCACAAAAGGATATTACACGATTGATATCGTTGTATCCTTTGCGCCAGTAGGAACGGTTTGTTCCCATAATTCCCTTCTTGGGTAAGGAAGTCTAAGATGATCTGCAATGCTGAGTACCTCCCCTGCTGTGAAGCACTGTGTATGTATGAGTTCTCTTGCGACCCTGGACACTCGCTGCTATGGTTGATTGGATGTCTTAACATGTCGAGCGAGATGTAGAAATTCACACCATGTGCAGCATCTACGCTTAGAAGTGGCAAATATCCGTGAGACGAGGGACAGTCCCCAGGTCCCAGAGACAATCCAGTTCCCCTGCTGGGAAGGGGGGGGGGGGGGGGGGGGGGGTCACATTTTCCCTTACCCCACAGCATATGTCAGCGTGAAGGTGATGTTGTCGTTGCTGTGGGAACCGTTGTCAGGGAAATGCCACCAGCATGTGAAAGTCTCCATGTTAGGTGATCGGCAGTAGTGGATCCGAGGCTGGAGAAGCAGCGATGGGTTATCTGTAGAAATAATTAATCAATAACATTTCATCCATCAGTGAAGCCGTAAATAAACAATTAATTAATCGGCCTGCGCCTCAGTTATCTCCGTTTGGGTATCCATTAAGCCTGTATCAGGCAGGTGCCTTCTTTGGCCTGTAATGGATGCCTTCCACCGTCTGAGACCTGTGACCCGTTTGCGCCCTTCTGAAACTGACTCTGGGTTTGGGGGCTTTATCTACAGCCGGATCAGGGGATTGGGTGGAAAATGATCTGATGTTGGAAAAAAAAAACAATGTTAATCCTGCATTGCTCCTTCTGTGCCTGGATGACACATTCGCTCTGAAACAGGTCACACACACACACACACACACACCACACACAGGGCTTGTCATGTGATATGAGTAGGGAGTTGGCGACCTCGATGGGGCTTTGTGTTTCACATGTGATGGGCTAACAACACTGACACTTTTAAAAAAGAAAATGGAAAAAGGTATAAAACCCGCAACACAACGTGTCATGCACACGCCTGTTTGAGGCAAACTGGGCTGAGGCGGGGGGGGCGATGGTGCGGGGTCTTGGAACCCAAACTTTCCATGAACCTCAGGAACATGCCTCTTGGTTGCGGGGCGGTAATGCGATTTTTATTTCCAAAATGCCCATTGATGGAGGAAATTCAATTTGTTCCACAATCAGGCAGTGAAAAGGGCTCTTCAGACCAACGCGCAAGCAGAAACCTTGTGACGGTTAATAGACTCACAGCCACAACACACTGGAGACAAACACAAAACAACTTTTGTGGGTCCTCACGCCCAATGCATCACAAATGGGGTGAGACTGATGGAGCAGTAGTCCCCCAAAACATCCCGATACCACCATGTGATGAACATCAGTCCATTTTGGATGGGATTTTCATCTACAGTCAGCTTGAAACTGTCACATTCATTGGACAACAAGGCACAATTCCCATAATTTACATATGATTGTATTATCGACTGCTCATCCATCCTTGGAAGCCCAACAGAAGGCATGTAGCCTAGCTGGCTGGTAGAATAAGTATGGCTGCTTTTCTAATAAGTTTTGTTAAATGTTCAACATGTTTTCTATACAAATGAGTGTTTTTCCAAAACTCACTCAGTTTTGTTAACCATATTTCTCGAGGTGGGTAAAATCTTTCTGATAAATGGTTAGATATTTGCAGTTTTACTTTTTGTACTATTCTTAGGGATTTAAATATTAAAATGTGATTTTTTTCATGCAAAAACTCCACCAATTAAAAAAAAAATAAATGTTGATTTTCTCAAAATTGGCCAAAGTGGACTGAGTGAGTTTTGGCAAAACACTCTTCAAATGCTCAGCAACTACAATGATGACTATACTACACAACATCTATTTAAAAAAAAATTTTTTTTTCAAAATTCTAAGTCGGTGTTCTAGAGCTCCATTGCTTTCAATTCTTAACTGGACATTCTAATGCTGATGTAACAATCACAACTGGTAAGTGACATATATGTGATCTTACACATATTTGTGATCTCACACTTCAAAGGGTTAAAACTAGGGGTGTGACTTCTAAACGTTTAACCGCTAAACATTAACAAAACTGCTAAACGGTTAGGAAAATCTCTAAACGTTTAACCGAAAAAAAAAAAAAAAAGTCAGCTCTCACTTGATAGGCTAACGTGGGCATGTGCGCGCTGCGAAATTGAATGAAAGAATAAGCAGCCGTTAATTCAAATTTTCCGTCATATCGGCCTAATGCCTCGGAACAAGCAAGGGGACATTTAATATTCTGCTAATTTTATTTAAACTCTTTATAACAACACACACAACTTAAAAACAGTGAATAACTAAATAATAAAAAAACAGCCTTTTGCTTCCGGTAATCCGGAAAGGACAGCGCAATGATGGCAGTAATAACTCGTTTCAAGTGATAATGTTTGATGTTGATGAATGATAGGCAAATTGTTGCTTACACGCTCGAAATGCTCCCATAGGCTACTTTAGAATTTCTCTCAGACGTAGTCTAATAACAACTTCCACTCTTGCATGAAGTTTTTTTTTTTTTTTTTTTTTTCTCCCCCACGAGACCCGCCCCCCCCCCCACCTTGTCGTTTAAACGGTTAAACGCATTTTTTTGCACCGTGTTAGCGATTTGGCGAGTTTTGCACATCCCTAGTTAAAACCTCTAGCCTTGTAAAACACCATTCCAGACTTGGCAAATAGCGCACCTGCAGTCCTTGTTGCCTGGACAATAAGAATTTAACCTTCCCGGATCAGAACATCACAGTCTTCAGAGTGACAAGGGTCATGCTAGCACACTCACGGCTGGCTGACAATCGGCTATGGGTACAGCCAGTGCTTCTGCGCCGATCAAACACCTGACCTCGTTAGTAAACTTTAACGCCGGGGAAAACAGGCCCCAAAATGTACTCGACGCGTGCTGTCCCTAACAAAAAGGGTAGCCAGCCGCGACTGGCCGTGCCCCAAGCTTGCTGCCCTCACTCAGTCACGAGCACGCTCATTCCTCCGCCGTGTCTGTGTAGACTTCAGTGTCCAATCCTAGGCCGGCTTTGCCTCCAGACTCTCGCTGTTCCAGACAAGAGCCTCTTGTGTTTCCTTTCCCGCGGGGCTTTTGGATGTTTTATCTGAGTAAAACCGACACAAGCAGTCTGAACCAGCCGCTGTAATCACAAGGCCATATAATCAGCTTATGCGTCTCCGTCCGTCGCCCCGGTCTCTCCCGCATTACTGCTTTTTTTTTTTTTTTTTTTCCCCATCAGTAAGCCGTCCGTCAGGTCGTCCTTCGACCGTTTCACAATTTTACAAAGCAGGATTACTTGCGTACTTGCTTAAGTTAGCTGGATAACTAAAACCCGGAACCCTCCCAAATCTGGAACATGGACTGAAGTAAAAAAAAGGACGGTTCCGGATTTTACTCGGTGCAGTTATCCAGCTAATTCACTAATCCTGCTTTGTGAAATACCCCCCCCCCCCCCAGTACTCTAAATAACAATAGGATCGCCAGAAGACGCCACCTGAGACGCTGACGCTAATGCACTGCAGCTATCGGGGGGCGCTCCATCAGGTGTGGTGAGGTATGAACTTATGAGGACCACTTGCCTTTTCCCCTGCGTTGTGAGGTCCCCGGGGTGTGTAAGGTAGCCTGTTCTTTGGTGGAGTCCGAAGAGTGTGTTATGTTCTGGGGTGTGTGAGGTGGCTTCCACCACCAGAGCAAACAGGAGCAGGGGCCACAGCATCCCTAACCCTGGCAAAAAAAAACAACAGAAATGAACTACACACTCTGTTCTCTCTCTCCTTCTACCATTGCCTGCTTCTCTCTCTCCCTCTCACACTCTCTCCCTCTCTCACTCTCTCTCTCACACACACATACACTCTCTCTGTCTCCTCTCTCTCACATACACACTCTATCTCTCTGTGTGTCTCCTTGTCTCACACACAATCTCTCTCTACCTCTCTCTCACACACACACACACACACACACAGAACAGAACAGATCACATCCTTCCCTACTGCTGCTCCAGAACAGATCACATCCTTCCCTACTGCTGCTCCAGAACAGATCACATCCTTTCCCTACTGCTGCTCCAGAACAGATCACATCCTTCTCTATTGCTGCTCCAGAACAGATCACATCATTCCCTACTGCTGCTCCAGAACAGATCACATCCTTCCCTACTGCTGCTCCAGAACAGATCACATCCTTCCCTCGGGCTGTGACAGCTGTAGACGTACATCAGGCAGCAAGGTTTACCCATTAGCTCTGAACATGCTAACAGCATTTAGTACAACACTTACTACATACAGAGGACTTTCTCTAGAATAGCAGTATCTGCTGCAGATTTACTGCTTACCATACTTACTATTATAGTAAATATATTTAAACCATGGTAACATCATGGTTTTTCCTGAAGTTATAATGGATAAAATACTGAATTTATAGGTGCAGTAGGTTACTGGCCATAGACACTATATGTATACTGTGTGTTTAAACAAAATTTGATTTCACATTAAACAGTAACTGACTAGCTGACTAACAAAACCAATATTTATTTATATAGCGCATTTCACACCAATAGTCACAATGCACTTCACAGAAAAACCCCTGGCCTAAACCTCCACAAGAGCAAGCCAAAGGCAACAGCGGCAAGGAAAAACTCCCTGGTGGTAGATGGGAAGAAACCTTGAAATGAAAAAAGGCTATAAGACAACCACACGTACATACACACACACACACACACACACACACACACACACACACACACACACACACACACACACACACACACACCACACACACACACACACACACACATCATGACAAACAAACAGTGAACAGATTGGTAAGAAGCAGGCAGCAAACACACTGCACACAAACCGGCAAGGAGCATCAGCAGCAGGTAACAGAACACGACACAAAGACACACACACACACACACACACACACACACGCAGATTTGATTAGGATTAAAATGGGGGGGGGCGGGGGGGTGAAAGCTTGAAAACATGGCCACAGAGGAACCTGAGCAAACTCGCCGATTAGCGCTGTTACTGGGGTGGAAAACAGTTTCATGTATCAAAGCTGATATGGAGATATGGTTTATCCAGTTTCAGGGGTCCCCCCCCCCCCCCCGCCCTTCACTTGTCCCTGGCTGCCAGATTGACCAAAAGGGAGAGTTACTGGCTTTGAAAGCCTTTAACAGAACAACATGGGCAGAAGAGGGGTTTAAAATGGAGGATGCGGCTTGTAATAACTGGCCACCAGGTGCTATTATATGGCAAATATTCCACAGCCAATTCCTTTAGAGCAGTAAGCAGTACTAGAGAAAATATTTAAATCCTGTACTTTTTCATACAGGGGGATTATAAATTCTGGTAATGCACTTTTAAGCCATATTTGGGGTGACCAATTGAGGACTGACAGACTGACAAAATAGTTTTGCATGCAGCCTACAATACATAATATGCTAGATGATCATTTTAATACAGATCAGATAGGTTTTTTATTTTTTATTTCTCTCATCTCTCTGTTCCTCTACTTTCATACATTCCTCTCTCTCTCTCCTTCTGTCACTCCTTTTTTCTTCAATTATTTTCCCACCCCTCCATCCTCTGCAGGAGGGCGTGTCCTTAATGTGGTGGAACATCCAGAGGAGTCATGGGACAGATTATCACATGACAGAGATCAAAGCCACTAGTCTTAGTGCTGCTCCTGTATGAGTGCATTTGAGTCCATGTGCTTTTCCACATATTCTCAGTGATTTAAATCCCACAACAGGCTCTATGGGGACAAATTTCATTGAGAATAACAATCGGAGAGGATAGAAATAATTACTGGTGTGTGTGTGTGTGTGTGTGTATTTATGTGCATGTTTAGTTTTTACTGTTTTTGCCTGTGTGTGAATGACTGTGTTAATGTGTGTGTGGGTGTGTATGTATATATGTTTGCACATATGTGGCTTTGAATGTTTTTGCCTGTGTGTGTGCATTGTGAATGTACACTGCGTGTCTCCCATGACAATATATTATCTATGGAACACAATATGAACGCATGAACCTACACCGTGACCGCACAGAGAGAGAGAGTGTATGCGAGCAGAGTGTGAGAACTGCATGAGCCTACACCGTGACCGCACAGAGAGAGAGAGTGTATGCGAGCAGAGTGTCAGAACTGCATGAGCCATGCGGCCATCTATGTAGTTAAGGGTCCTTGACTGATGTGATGGGGATCCTCTGGGGAATAAATTAATACATTTGCGTAATAAAACATAATAAACTGTCAAATCAGTAAAATTAGTGATAATGGGAACTAAATAAGTGTGTAGGCTTCTTCATCCATTTATTTGACGGTAGGTAATAACCGTCAGCTGTAAAGCAATAACCGTCAGCCACTGCAGAAGATGATACATTTGACATTGTGAGCAGGAGAAAAGCAATATTCCATGAATCGTCACCACGGGAGAAACAGAAAACCTACCTTTGGAGAAACCAGCTAGTGATCCTCATCTACTTGCGTAGAAAGATGAAAAGCTAATGTACGTTCAGTTTTTTGGGAAAACAACATCCTTCATGGGTTTTTCCAGCCTGGTTTTTTATGACACAATTAAAGTCAATGGTGTGGCCATATTCACAAAATGTCCCACAACAGTAAAAAAAAAAAAAAAACATAATGTAACCAGATCAGTTTGAAAAATACTCTGGAAACTCCTCCATCATAGTGTCATTAATAAAAATATTGAAATAAAAAATGGACTGCATTTAAAGACAAAAGTTCAGCAGTTTAATCTAAAATATTATATTCCTGTGTTTTGCAAGTTTGTGAATGTGTTCTTATGTAGGCTGAACTTCTTTCAATAGACAGCACACAGAGACGTGCTGGTTGACTTGCTCGCTTGAGTCTTCAAAAGCAATACATTTGTAACCAAGAGCTTAAAAGCTTAAAAACCTCAGAGCACCAGACAAGGCCTTTTTCCACCATCAGCCCCCGTACCTCCTGTCTTTGATCAGGACCTGACAGCAGTCCTTTGGGAATTTGGGAATCAGAAAAAAAGGGAAGAATGAGAGAGTAATATTTGTGGGGTGGGGGGCAGTACTGGGGGGGTAATATTGAGTGGGGGCAGTACTGGGGGGTAAAATTGAGTGGGGGCAGTACTGAGGGGTAATATTGAGTGGGGGCAGTACTGGGGGGTAATATTGAGTGGGGGCAGTACTGGGGCGTAATATTGAGTGGGGGCAGTACTGGGGGGTAATATTGAGTGGGGGCAGTACTGGGGGGAAATATTGAGTGGGGGCAGTACTGGGGGGGTAATATTGAGTGGGGGCAGTACTGGGGGGGTAATATTTAGTGGGGGCAGTACTGGGGGGTAATATTGAGTGGGGGCAGTACTGGGGGGGTAATATTTAGTGGGGGCAGTACTGGGGGGTAATATTGAGTGGGGGCAGTACTGGGGGGGTAATATTGAGTGGGGGCAGTACTGTGGGGTAATATTGAGTGGGGGCAGTACTGGGGGGTAATATTGAGTGGGGGCAGTACTGGGGGGTAATATTGAGTGGGGGCAGTACTGTGGGGTAATATTGAGTGGGGGCAGTACTGGGGGGTAATATTGAGTGGGGGCAGTACTGGGGGGTAATATTCTTAGCAGTTCACATGAGGTCGCAAAAGACGAGGGGAATTCCAATCTTATTTTTATTTTCTTCGGGGATCAAGATAATAAACCCTTTCACCCCCCCCCCCCCCCCCCCCCCCCCCTTCCAGTTCTCTCTAAACTCATCATGTAAGCCAGTCCCAGCCAAGGTAGCTCTTAAAGCACTGTTCATCAATGCCAAACTCAAAAGGCTTTACTTTGCATGCTCAACCTTTCTCCTTTCTCCACCCCGAATCCCTGCAATCTGCTGTTTCCCCCCCCAAAAAACATCTCAAACTCCAATTTCCCTTATGTTTCACATTAGCCACCTTTCCACAATTCAGAGTATATATGGATGAGCAATTAATTGCACTGGACATAGTGAATTCTGTCTAATTAGGCCCAAAACCTTGTACTATGAATGCAGCCAGGACATCATCCTCGCCTTATATGTTGTACAAAGTAACTAATGCCTGTATATGATGCCCAGGGCCCAGTAGTTCAAAACCTTTAATCCCTATGCGATTGGAACCCATTACATTACTGTAGCCAGAACTGCATACTTCAATCACATCACAGGAATCCAGACATTGCATTCTTACTGCCAATTAACATTGTATCTTCACAGCGATGAATGAGCTTAATCAGAAAAATCCCAATGCATCCAATTTAGAGCTGGGGGATGGGGTACATCGGAAAGATGTGAAGATTTTCAAGGTTCATGGGGGAGAGAGGTATGACAGGAATGCTTCCCTACTGAAATGTTGTATCTTTTGATCAATTGTAATTCTTTCAAGAGTAATCCTATATTCATTTTGTAGCCATTTAAATGTTTGCATGGATATAAAAATAAATAAAAAATTTTAAATTAATATTTGAACGCATTAATGCATATCAGTTCTGTGCATGACAGTGTGATGTACAGTCTCAAATTGAGAAGCTCAGCATTAATATCTAAATACTTGAAGGCTGCTCAAAAACGGTATGCCACAGTCAGCACAGGAAGTCTTTGCAAACACTTGTGAGTAATCTTGCCAATCCAATTTAGTTTAAATGGCCTCTGGTTCCAGGGTTTCTGGGGTAGCGTCTGACTAGCAATCTGTGCAACAGATGTTTTTCTCCTTCCTGTTCCATTCACAGGAAACACATATTATGTACACACACACACACACACACAAAAAGTGGACAGGAAAAAAATACTCAGAACTTTCACCACTGCACACCAACTTCATGACCAGTTTCCCAATCAAAAATGACAATTCAATCTTAATCAATGAACAGGTCAAAGTTCACTCTCAGAGATCATGTAATCACAATAAAGTGGTATAGTTCACCAGGCAGGCATGGTGTTACTGAGAGAGGCCTAAGCAACCTATCTTTAGCGACCTCCTTATCTAAACAAGCTGCTCCAGATACTCACATTTGTGAAATTAAAACTGAACAGTACATAGAAGACAGGCATATTGTAGGTGTGCCAAGCAGCAGTACTTCCAGACCAAAACCCATGCTGAACATGGACAAGTGAGTGCAAAATAATTTTGTTTGCATAACGGGAGAATTCACAAGTCGACTTCTCTTTGTCAACAGTTCAGTTTTTATGCCCCAATAACATTCATGTCGACTTACCAGAGATTTACAGCCTCAAGCGACTGCAAAACACAAGTGAAGAGATATGTGTTCATAAATAATAGTTTACTTGGCTAGTTAGCAAGTGATCTATGTTGTCAGTTCCACTCAGTTAGCTTAGCCAACATCCAGTTATCCACAGTAATGCTGTCAATGACAATATGAACAGTAAGTAAGTAAGTAAAATTTTATTTATATAGCACCCTTCCCAACACGAGTGCACAGAGTGCTTTACAACAGTATACTGGGGCGGCAGGAACTGGCCTTGTAACTGAAAGGTTGCAGGTTCGATTCCCAGGTAGGACACTGCCCTTGTACCCTCGAGCAAGGTACCCAACCTGAATCGTCTCAGTATATATCCAACTGTATAACTGGATAATATATGCAAAAAAGAAATGCTAAAAAGTTGTGTAAGTCGCACTGGATAAGAGCGTCTGCTAAATGCCTGTAATGTAATGTAATAAATGCATTTGAATCACTTTAACTACACATCATGCAATACAGCTGCCGAGGTCTATCACTAGTAGTCGTGGTGTCATGACTAAAGCGAGGCCACGTATTTAGTCTTAAACCTTGAAATCGGGCGGTGTTTTTGACCGCGAGTCAACACCTTGTGATAAGACTCGTATCATTTCAGACTGGGAAACTTCAGCAGAGGTCCCGATTTCCATGACCCCCCCCCCCCCACACCCCCACCAGTGTGATGTTTGGTGTGGCGGAGAAGCAGTGCTGGACAGAATTGAAGCACAGAGCTGAGTGATTCTGCGCACGCATGCGGATGAGCGCTGGGGAGGACCACCAATAGTGAACAAAATAGTTTGTTTCAAGTGAAACAAACATGAACAAGGCCCCCCCCCCCACACACACACACACACGTGCGCACACCTCCTGTTGCATTATAAGTGCAAACACCGGGCCGTCTTGTGGCCTTTGGTTACCATGGAAACCGAGATAATATTGCAGGGCATGCAGCAAACAACTCGTTTTTTTTTTTGTTTTTTTTTTGGACTGATGAAACTGCACGGCACAGAAAGCTCGCAGCTAATTACAAACTGCAGTGGATACCATTTGTAATTTACTGACCCTTAATAACTCCACTGACAATAATGGCTGCAGGAGATGGAATCAAACATGAATCAGAATAAGGATAATTGGTAAAAACACTGTAGGTAGTTAAAGCGCAGATTACTGCCAAGTCTGCCGCAACAAAATGTCTGAAATCTACATATTTTTTTGAGGTTTGATTTTTAATCTGAGTTGTTAAAGATGCCATTGTATAATAAGTTGGGTTTTTCCCCATATTCGCAGAACTTATTTTATTTTCAAAAAGTTAGTGGTTGCCCACGCAGGTTGTTTTTTTACATTACATTACATTATAGGCATTTAGCAGACGCTCTTATCCAGAGCGACTTACACAACTTTTTTTTTTTAATAATGTTTTACATACTATCCATTTATACAGCTGGATATACTGAAGCAATTCAGGTTAAGTACCTTGCTCAAGGGTACAACGGCAGTGTCCTACCTGGGAATCGAACCTGCAACCTTTCGGTTGCAAGGCCATTTCCTTAACCATTATACTACACTGCCGGCCCAGTCAATACGTTGAATTAATTGTCCACTCGTTTATAGATTAAGACTGGGTCCAGAAAACCAATTTTTTACTTATTAAAATAAACATTTACTCCGGACTGAGTTACACCGGGCGCTGCACATATTAATAGGCTACCTCTTTAAAAGCCAGTTTAAAGCCTACTTTTACACAGAAGTACAACGGGGGAATTTCAGGCTGGTTTTATCAAGACAGATTAGGGAGATGCTCAGCTGCCATTTGGTGTTCAACGGTAATATTATTATTATTACCAAGATTTATAAAGTCCAGTGCAATTCTGTAAACCAAAATAGCAGACGTAGGTAGCTACAATGGGTATCCCTGGGTAAACAATTCGGATAACAAACAATGTCACGGTTGGGTTCGCACGCACACACAAATATAAATGTAGCCTACGCAGGCACAGATAATTGAAATGTAATAATTGACACATGTATAAAACCACTGTGGAAGGCTGTCATCTAAGCTTTTGCAAGTAAACCAGTAGAACAGAATGAACATTTGACACTTTTCCTATTTTTTTGTCACAGCCTTATCAATAATCAAAACGGAAACTTACCTTATTTGTCCCGTAATTATTTACTAGACTTAGTTGATAGCCTTGGTATCTTTGTGCGTAAGGTAACGAGGAGTGTGTCGTCTCCTCAAGACAAGCTAACAGGATCTTCTAGGAAACGAGTCTACTCAGACTCGCAGTGACGACGCGTCAGTGGTCCGATCTATGCAAATTCCATCAGTTAACAGTCCTAAAATTACAAGTGATCGCAGAAGCGACAGATGAAAGTGCATGTGTTATGGGTTAAATCGTTAAGCATTTCTCCTCCGTGTCGCACGTCCTGAATTACTGTAACACCACTACTCGTGTGCGCGCAGCGTTGGTCTCGTAATGGGGATTTGCTTCGCACCACTTCAGTGCACGTCACTTCTCTGTAAATGACATTCAAATGCTCTGGGCGAATGTGCAAGCATATTTTTCAGACGTGCTACGCGCGGTTAAATGTGTGTTGTTTGTTTGGTTTTTTTTCTGGCGAACAGGATGAACAGTAGACTACGTAGCACTATTATATTATACAAGAGTGTCGGGAAATTCATAGGATTTCTGTAGTGCATATCTGAAATGCATTTTGTACTGGGATTAGTGTTGTTTACAAAAGGTTATTTTTTCATGTAGTTACTATATTTATGAAAACAAAGGTCCCCAATTGATCATGAGTTATGAAACTTAGTTATGAAAATTAGGCTAATTATTTTTGTTGTGCATGTTGTCACATTTATAACGGCATTTTTCCCAAGGGGGGGGGGGGGGGTTGACAGTATTCACTTGCCAATACCACACAATAATTGCAATAACAGCACAAAGAGATTAAAAATACAGTACACGCCCCCACACGCATGCAGTCATAGAGATTTACAGACATGCACACATATGTGCATATATGCACATTATAACATTACACTTACATATATGCACATTATAATGTGCACTCTAGGACAGTTGAAGAGCACATACATACACACACATGCATTAGCAAAGAGACACAGTTATGCACACCAGTGTATAAACTACAGCAGGAGTTTTCAACCTTTTCTGATGCAGGGATCCCCACCCATGCTGAAAGGCATCCTGGCGACCCCCATCATAAGTTAAAAATAGTTATTTAATTTTAAAAATATATATAAATTTCATAATTAATTATATTTTCCCCAATCTGTATAGTCATTGCATATCGACAGCCTCATAACAAAAGTGCCTAAGTCATTTTTTGGACATTTTGAGATTTTCTGCCTAAATCACTTGATTTATCATTCGTGAACAGTGTATAAATGCTCAAGTCACTGCAGGTCGCTGTGCACTTCCTGAACCACTCTAAGAAAGAGTTAATAAATACTCATTGACGTAGAATTGCAGCAGTTTTTTGCCTTTTTCTCAAAACTACAAAAAATGACTTAGGCACTTTTGTTATGAGGCTGTTGATATCAAGTCTGGCCAGGGACCCTCCTACAGTACTTTCAAAGTACTTTCCCCCTACAGTACTTTCCACAGACACAAAATAGAAAACCCAGATACTACACCATTTTTTCAGTTTCTCTGCTTGATAAACAGGATCTCCAGGATTTTAATTAAACAAAGTTTTCTCTCTGATCTAATAACCAACTCTGTAAGAGAGAGTTATACTCGAACAAAGACTGGATTAGTGAAAATCACACTCAAAAAAAACATTATGAATCTTGTTTACACACCCAGCAGACGAGCTATCAGAATCAGGTCTGGTCTGAAGACTCTGCCAAGCTGAGATACTGTAGTGGACTTTTGAATGGGAAAATAACCAGTAGGCTACACAAGTCATCTCTGTCTGAACAAGGTGGTATCAGAGTGGCTTTCTCTCAGAGATGAATCAATGTTCATTACTCAGGCACCTACAATTACAATTTTCCATATGAAACAGCCTCTTCTTCAATTCGAACTTTAAACCATGGATGTGCAGTGAATATTTTTTGAGATGTTGATATTTAAATAAGACCAGTAGAAACTAGGTGGAAATTGCCTCTGGTGGGCCAAAGTTAATAGGGGTTAAATAGGTGACCTTTGGAGGTGTCTCGTGGCATATAGCCAGTAGGAGCAATATCCACATGCTCGTTGTGAGTCGCTACATCGGTGAGTCAAATCCGTCTCTCCCTCTCGGTCTCACTCCCCATTCTTCCTGTCTCTCCACACTGTGATGTCCTGAAAATATAACTTTAAATAGATGACCTGTCAGTCTACATCGGAATATGAGCAGTGAAACAGACCTAATTATGAATTATGGGGGGAGGGGCAGAATAGAGTAGAGAAGACATTGATAGGAGCCCCCCCCCCCCTATAAGGAGGAGACAGTAAGGTGGTGAGTGGATGTGGGGCGGGGTGTCCTGGCAGGTGTATGTCTTTGGAAATGGATCGCAGGTAAGAGGGTGCTGCTGTTCCTCCGGCTGTCCCTCAGGCTTGGCAGGACGAGAGATTTGCGTTGTATTTGGGGCGAAATAACCAGCGGTCAGTGGAGGGAGTTGAGGAGAGGCGTGACACGCGTCTGTTTTGGCTGTTTGTAGATGTGGTGAGCAGCAGCATTCTGAATTAACTGGAAGGGTCTGATGGCTCCGGGACAGGACAAACACCTGGAGAATCTACTGGGTGGAATATACTGTGTGTAATAAGGAATGGATGGATTTTGCAGATATGGTAGAGAAAAACCTAAGAAAGCTTTAACATTTGTGACCCTGTCCTCTAATTAAATTATGGATCGGGAATCTTTCGGTGTGTGGAGCCTTGATTTTTCCTCAATTTATTTACTTTATTCGGTGATTACACACCCAATCAAGTCTGAGCACAATATTTTTTTTTTTGCACAAACTCCGCCTTTCCATACATATAGGCTACAGTCTCTGTCTAGAATGGAGCACCGAGCCCACACTCAGCCTCTTCAGTCTTTGCCTCCCTCCTCTCCTGAGTCCTCTTTTCCTTCCCTTCCCTGGTGGCCTTTTGAGGATCGCCTGCAGTCCTGGATCAGTCTTCATATCAAGCCACTCAAACTCCAGGGAAGAGCGGTTACTTTGTTGATCTAACAGACATTCCCCGAGTATATGTTATGAATGCGTCTCCACAGACCTAGACATAAACAAAATTAGCCCGACTGGATAATTTGATAATATTATTAAAAAGAGCAGCAGGAGCGCCCTGAAAACATTTAAATCTGCTTCCCTGTCCTATAACAGATAGCCTATACCGGCGCATGAAAAAACTAAAGATAAAAAGCTTGATACAATAAAACACATTCAAATTGGCAAACATGAAAACGAGAGACAGCTGGACTACATGTCGCCATCACAGCGCCCCGTTCTAGAATGTTCTAGAATTGCCTGAGGCAATATGTTCTTGTGCTGGTGGAAAGGAGAGGAGAGAATCCGCTGTGTGTCATCAGCATAGCAGTGCTAGGCAACGATTTTGGCCTCCGTGAAAAGATCTCACATTGTGCCCCACCAACCACGGAAAATTTCATGTTCTAATATTTTCTTGAGGGCCTCTGCCAGTCAGGGTCATTTGAATCATTCTAACTTCCCCCTCCCTGCATACGACGCCACGGGTGGTAGAGAGGCCACGAGGCGATACTGAAGCCTTGGTGTTCCTTGGGGTATAATTACAGAGAAATATCACAGAGGTTAGATTTCATCTCTCACGTGTACTCTTACCCTCTTTTCCTCTGCTGCATGTGATATAAAATGGAGACAAAATCCAGGGAAAATTATTTTATAGCTGATTTGAGAGACAGGAAGCACAGCGAAATACTCTATTTGTAAGACGGGAATTTATTATCTTTAAATTACTACTCAGCCGGGGTACTTCTTTCTGATTTTTTTTTATGGTTGCCATGGCAATACTCTCAGGTACTTGTAATAGAAAACCTCCCCTAACAGAAATTGAACACCAAAATCCATGTTGTTTGGAAACTTGCAGAGAATGATTCTGTTACAAGTACTTAGATGATAATTAAACCCTTGTTCAGTTAAAAAAAAATTTTTTTATACATCTTGCTCCTTTTTCTTTAGCACTTATTGTACACTGCCTGGCCAAAAAAAAAAGTCGCCGTTGCACCCGTCATGCATAGTGCCCACTGTACCAGCCTCTGGAGGCAGTGTTATGATCTGGGGTTGCTTCAATTGGTCAGGTCTAGGCTCAGCAACGTTATACAGCAATAAAATCAGCTATGTACCTGAATATGTACTGAATGACCAGGTTATCAATGGGCATATTCCAGGACGACAATGTCAAGATTCATCGGGCTCAAATTGTGAAAGAGTGGTTCAGGGAGCATGAGGAATCATTTTCACACATGAATTGGCCACCAGAATCCTGACCTTAAACCCATTTAAAGAAGAGACTTTACGGAGTGGTTCGACTCTCCCGTTGTCAATACAAGATCTCAGCCAAAAATGAATGCAACTCTGGATGGAAATAAATGTTCTGACGTTGCATAAGGTTGTAGAAACAATGCCACGACGAATGCGCGCCGTAATCAAAGCTAAAGGCGGTCCAACGAAATATTAGAGTGTGCGACCTTTTTTTTGGCCAGGCAGTGTAGTACGAATGCAACTTATTTTCGTCACCGTCATTTTAGTCGCCTGGTCCATCGGAGGTGTGCAGTCTGCCTGCGCTAACAGCATGAAGTATAGTCCTCTGATTGTCTCCTGCTTGTCTGCGCTGGCCCAAATTTGCACTGCAGCTATGGACAAAAAAAAAAAAAGTTAAACGAGGGGCTAGCACATCTGCTGATGTAACTGTGCTGGATTCTTATTCTTTGTTCTTTGCCTTTTCAAAAAATTGGGCAGTCAGGTAACGAGTGATGACAGGTCACTCTATAAATGGTCAGGGATGAGTGCAGATGATGTGTTCCACTCTGTGGGCAGTCCATTGATTAGGTCGGGTGTGGAGGGCTGTCGGAAGTCATTATTGTCTTGTTGGGCTGTAATGAGTTTTTATTTTTTTTATTTTTTTCCTCTCTCTGTTTAAACGGGGGTTTGAGTATATTGTGAACTTTCACCCCCATCCCCACCAACACCCAAGCATATCAAAGAACCATGGGGGTGCCTGATTGAGTGTCATATCCCCGTGGCAACAGCGTGTGTTAACGGTGGTCAAGGGGGCGAGACTGGAGAGCCGTAGGGGTACTCCAGAAGTACTGTGCCCCTTGCAGGTCTATGGCGGTACTACCCCGAAGAGTCTCAACAACTGACTGCAACGGGAGCCAGCTGACTGTGATGGCCAATCCAATATCCTCAAAAGAAAATTCAGTACCGACACCATGCTGGCACAGTGGCCCGTTATACTGTTATTATATTCATCCATTTTCAGCCCATACAAATCAAATCTCGGGAAAGGGATTCAAATGGCTTACGCCATTTTGATTTTGCTTTCGTTATGTGCATTGATATTTCTGTATGTATTGGCCGAATGCAGGCTGGACTTGGTCGAAGGATTCACAGCATAGTTACTCTCATGCCTTTCAAAAGACAATGTGGCAAAGCTGTTGTGTGTTCTGTGAATAGTTCCTTTATTTATTTGTTTTACGGGGACAGTGAACGGCCTCTTGGCCGTCCCAGAATTAGCTCTTGAGATAGGCTTCCATCTGCTGTCCCTGAGCAGGTAACACTAAAAAACAGCACACATCAGGATACATGAAGACATCAACACAGTGATTAATATGATGGGCATCTTATATAACGACAATCATACATAATCATAAAACACATGCAATCACATCCCCATTATTTGAATAGTTGAGTTCAACCTAAGCTGCCTGTCCTTGAGGTGAAAACCGTAGATAAGTTATTCTTTATCCATCCCATTTTCTCAGAAATCTGTCCCTTCCTCTATTTATTTAAATTAAATTGCAGGATGAATGAATAAATGTAAATTAGTCTGAAGATCTTTTTCTCCAAGAGAGGCTTTTTAAATGGCAAGACGGAAAGGAAAAAAACTAGCAGCCAATCCATCAAAAAACCAGCCTTCATGTGCAGTTAGCAGAGACGCCATTTATGTGCCTTTTACCCATAAATCCCAACTGTCATCACCAGTCTTGGGTATTAAACACAGCATCAGTCCTGAAGACTTTCCAAATACGACATCGATAACAATTATAGCCCAGCAGTTATAGCCCAACTGCCAGTCGAACGATACTTATGATGCAACTCTCGCTATAGTGCAAACTGAACTGCGTCAGTCAACTAATGAGCAAATAACTGTATATTCAAGCATAATGTAGTGTCAAATCGACCTAGACTAATGTAGTGTCAAATCGATCTAGACTAATGTCGTGTTAAATTGACCTAGACTAAGGTAGTGGCAAATCGACCTAGACTAATGTAGTGTCAAATCATCCTGGACTAATGTAGTGTCAAATCGACCTAGACTAACGTAGTGTGAAATCGAGCTAGACTAACGTAGTGTCAAATCGACCTAGACTACTGTAGTGTCAAATCGATCTAGACTACTGGAGTGTCAAATTTAGCTAGACTAACGTAGTGTCAAATCGACCTACACTAACGTAGTGTCAAATCGACCTACACTAACGTAGTGTCAAATCGACCTACACTAACGTTGTGTCAAATCGAACAAGACTAACGTAGTGTCAAATCGAACTAGACTAACATAGTGTCAAATCGACCTACACTAACGTAGTGTCAAATCGACCTACACTAACGTAGTGTCAAATCGACCTACACTAACGTAGTGTCAAATCGAACAAGACTAACGTAGTGTCAAATCGACCTAGACTAACATAGTGTCAAATCAAACTAGACTAAGGTAGTGTCAAATCGATCTAGACTAATGTAGTGTCAAATTGATCTAGACTAATTACTGGATGCCTTTGAGATTTTTAGTGGAGACTGAAGTGAGTGAGCATTAGGCTACTTATAATGAGTTTGCAATGTAATTTTTCTTGTGTGTCATTTATATGAATGTGTGTGCATGTGACTCTGCATTGTGTGTGTGTGTGTGTGTGTGTGAGAGCATGAGCATGCGAGTGTACTGTGCTGGATATGCTTTATGAAAGAGTACAGGAACTGATTTCAGCATTAAACTCTATCACAGCGGAGAAGCAGAGGGAAGCATTTGAATGCCGACAAGCTCATATTATACCACATCTAACATTTCTATTGCAGTGATGAGAGAGCGGACTATGTGTTAGCAGCTCTTGTTAGCGCAGCTTTGATAGTCCTACAAGGAAGGGTTTAACTCTAATTCCATGTCATATAGGAGGCATATTAATGGTCTGATTTGTGTGCAATCTTACGCTCCATTGCTAGTACTCTACATCCTCATTACATTGGACAGGCTATTGATGAGCTGTCTCATTACCAACCAATCAGCTTCAATCGGAACCGTTCAGGACCAATCATCACTGATTTGTCCCAGTTTAATTCGTGCCAGAATTGAAATCGTTCTGGTTTATTGCAGTTGTGGGTGAGCAAAGGAATGGAGAATGGGCTGATTCTTAGTATTAAAGGAATCTTTCAACTTCCTCTTGAGATTTGATTCTCTTTATAATGTTATATATGCGTAGCTGGGTAAAGGCGGGTTATCTGTTTTGTGCTACTTACTTTAGTTTACAAAACTAATTGTTGGTTTGTTTGGTTAACCTGACACTTATTGGTTATGATGAATAGGCATCTGGTGCTGTGTTGGTGACACTGCACTTTTGTATTCCTGAGATTAACACTGATGCTCTCCACGTCTGTAAGTTTAGATAAGAGCATCCACTAAGTGATTGAAATGTACTGTGATTGTAAATGTGATTGTAAATGTAAATGTACTGTGATTGTAAATGTGATTGTAAATGTACTGTGATTGTAAATGTAATTTATGGGCCAGTTATTTTTTTTAATCACAGCTGATCAGCTGGAAAATTCTCCCAGTTCAGAATCACAGTTTAGTAATAGTGATGATATTTGAAGACTTTTATCCCAAGCGACTTACAATTAGTGCACAAAGAAAGGCCTAGATTTGTAAAATGTAAATATTTATGCATAATATTCAGGATTTATATCCCCGTACCGACGTGTGCTTTTAGTGCTTTAAGAACAGTTTACAAAAGCAAATCCCCTTCACTTTACAACTTCACTCTAAGTTGATTAAACACACATTTGAAAGCCTTTAAACATTATGTGGAATGTGTAATGTGGAAAATTTGCAGCCTTTGTAGATGTGAGGACCTGACACATAAAATTCCAAACATATAACACCTGGGCATTGTTCCAGATAGCAGGATTACTGAGTTAGCTGGAAAACTGGAGTAAAATCCGGAACAGCTTTTTACTTCAGTTACAGATTTGGGACGGTTCCGGGTTTTGCAATTATCCAGCTAACTCCATAATCCTGCTTTGTGAAACAGGCCCCTGGTTCTAGTCAAAACACATTGTAGTTTCCTCAGACATCCAGGAGGTTAGTTAAGCATGACTCTCACTTATCCATGTTAGTTAAGCATGACCCTGCCATGGGCCTCATTCACGTACAAACAAATTCTTAAGACTGTCTTTAAAACGTTTTTACAAACATTTTGGGATTAACTGAAGTTTGCGTTCTGAGCTTCTGTTCTACCCAAGAAAGAATCTCAAATAACAAAACATTGGTCAGTGACAGAATGTTCATAAAAATGTCTTAAAGAGAGTCTTAAGAGAGTCTTAAAGAGAGTCTTAAGAGAGTCTTAAGAGAGTCTTAAAGAGAGTCTTAAAGAGAGTCTTAAAGAGAGTCTTAAGAGAGTCTTAAAGAGAGTCTTAAAGAGAGTCTTAAAGAGAGTCTTAAGAGAGTCTTAAAGAGAGTCTTAAAGAGAGTCTTAAGAGAGTCTTACAGAGAGTCTTAAGAGAGTCTTAAAGAGAGTCTTAAAGAGAGTCTTAAAGAGAGTCTTAAGAGAGTCTTAAGAGAGTCTTAAAGAGAGTCTTAAAGAGAGTCTTAAAGAGTCTTAAGAGAGTCTTAAGAGAGTCTTAAAGAGAGTCTTAAAGAGAGTCTTAAGAGAGTCTTAAAGAGAGTCTTAAGAGAGTCTTAAAGAGAGTCTTAAAGAGAGTCTTAAAGAGAGTCTTAAAGAGAGTCTTAAGAGAGTCTTAAGAGAGTCTTAAAGAGAGTCTTAAAGAGAGTCTTAAAGAGTCTTAAGAGAGTCTTAAAGAGAGTCTTAAGAGAGTCTTAAGAGAGTCTTAAGAGAGTCTTAAAGAGAGTCTTAAAGAGAGTCTTAAGAGCAAATTTGTTTGTAAAATGGTTGGTGAATGAGGCCCAATGTTTAAGATTCTGTTATTTCTCATGGAATTGTTCTTCACTCATGACAGATTTGTGCATTTTACACAAGATGCATGTTAAACTGACAGGCTTATAATATACTGGATAAGTACAGTCCCCCTATAGTGGATTTATTCTACTCAGAGCTGTTTCATCAATTTAATGATTCTATTGGATGCCTAGTTTACTAGTTAGTGGAGTTATCTTTCAATTCCACATTTTTTTCTGAAATTGCACGTTCATGCAGTGAAGGATCACTTGTCTTCCAAGAGGATATGGCTGAACATCTGACCTTCAGCTAGCAACAGCAGCTCTGTCTGTCAGCCATTTCAGACTCCTGGCAGGTTGCTAGGCAACACACCCTCACCCTTAAGAGAGTCTTAAAGAGAGTCTTAAGAGAGTCTTAAAGAGAGTCTTAAAGAGAGTCTTAAGAGAGTCTTAAAGAGAGTCTTAAGAGAGTCTTAAAGAGAGTCTTAAAGAGAGTCTTAAGAGAGTCTTAAAGAGAGTCTTAAGAGAGTCTTAAAGAGAGTCTTAAATAGAGTCTTAAAGAGAGTCTTAAGAGAGTCTTAAAGAGAGTCTTAAGAGAGTCTTAAAGAGAGTCTTAAGAGAGTCTTAAAGAGAGTCTTAAAGAGAGTCTTAAGAGAGTCTTAAAGAGAGTCTTAAAGAGAGTCTTAAGAGAGTCTTAAAGAGAGTCTTAAGAGAGTCTTAAAGAGAATCTTAAAGAGAGTCTTAAAGAAAGTCTTAAGAGAGTCTTAAGAGAGTCTTAAAGAGAGTCTTAAAGAGAGTCTTAAGAGAGTCTTAAAGAGAGTCTTAAGAGAGTCTTAAAGAGAGTCTTAAGAGAGTCTTAAGAGAGTCTTAAAGAGAGTCTTAAAGCGAGTCTTAAAGAGAGTCTTAAGAGAGTCTTAAAGAGAGTCTTAAGAGAGTCTTAAAGAGAGTCTTAAGAGAGTCTTAAAGAGAGTCTTAAAGAGAGTCTTAAGAGAGTCTTAAGAGAGTCTTAAAGAGAGTCTTAAGAGAGTCTTAAAGAGAGTCTTAAAGAGAGTCTTAAAGAGAGTCTTAAGAGAGTCTTAAGAGAGTCTTAAGAGAGTCTTAAAGAGAGTCTTAAAGAGAGTCTTAAGAGAGTCTTAAAGAGAGTCTTAAAGAGAGTCTTAAGAGAGTCTTAAGAGCAAATTTGTTTGTAAAATGGTTGGTGAATGAGGCCCAATGTTTAAGATTCTGTTATTTCTCATGGAATTGTTCTTCACTCATGACAGATTTGTGCATTTTACACAAGATGCATGTTAAACTGACAGGCTTATAATATACTGGATAAGTACAGTCCCCCTATAGTGGATTTATTCTACTCAGAGCTGTTTCATCAATTTAATGATTCTATTGGATGCCTAGTTTACTAGTTAGTGGAGTTATCTTTCAATTCCACATTTTTTTCTGAAATTGCACGTTCATGCAGTGAAGGATCACTTGTCTTCCAAGAGGATATGGCTGAACATCTGACCTTCAGCTAGCAACAGCAGCTTTGTCTGTCAGCCATTTCAGACTCCTGGCAGGTTGCTAGGCAACACACCCTCAATCACCAACAATCCCTGCCAACCTCCAGTATCTTTCCCAAAGCTTCATTGCAAGCAGTAGTGACCGTTTACTTAGGTAAATAAATGAATTAATTCACTATCTATTTTTTAACAGGATTTCTCATTTTTGTTGCTTTTCTTTGTGTTCTGGACACCAACTAAAGTTTCTAATCTGTCAAGACCATATTAAACAATAATGAATAATAGCATTCATCGGTTGTTCGTTCAGTTTTCAAAAGTATCTTACTATGCCTGTTTCATACGCAGTGCTATTTCCTGACATAAGCATGGAATACACACACAACATTTAATAAATAACTTTCAGGTAGGATTTTGTATGTAATTTTAACAATTGAAGATCATCAACATTGATTAGCCTACCTTTAATCTGTTGGATAAAGTTCTGGCTTTGCTATACCACAAAGCTCATTGCTATCACTGTCAGAGACACTGACCCTACTATTTTAGAAGAGCAAATGAATCACTCTCAGGTACGAGGGCATACACTGCCCTCCAAAATTATTCACACCCTTGATAAAGAATACATTTTAATTCTCAAATATGTATTAAATATATTTGAATAATGTGTAAATGTAATCAATCAAAATAAGACTTTTCTCAAAAAGTATACATTTTATATACAAATATTCACAAGGTGCCAATAATTTAGGAGGACACTGTGTTGTATGTAAGCTTTTGATTTTGAATTATTAAATTGCATTTTCATTATTCCTCCACTAACCAGCTGCTGTTTCTTTTACATTACAGTCATTTAGCAGACGCTTTTATCCGAAGCGACACACAATAAGTGCATACAGAAACGTCATCGAAGTCACTACAGAACAGATAAGACAAAGCACATCCTTCCCATAACGTAGCAGCTATCCCTAGTAAGTATTCACTACATCTCTGTTTGCCCCCCCCCCCCCCCCCCATACACACACACACACACACACACACACACACACACACACACACACACACACACACAACGCAACCAGATTTGTTCCTTATTTACTTTTTTTGCTAAAATATTACACACTCAACCCCTACATTGGGAAATGTCAGTATGTACAAAAGTAAACAATGCAAATAGCCCAAGCTTAGGAAACCTGCTAAGCAAATAAGTAATATACTGCTCTGTTTGGAAATAGAAAATGTGCCTGTTCTCTGTAAAGTTATATGGAAAAGGAATAGTCATGGTCACTGGTTGTACATAGAGTATGTCCATATGCGGGAAACAGTGCACACATTGCTACAGCATAATTGGGCAATTGCTATTTTGTATCATGAATTTCCTGACTGTATTTTTTTTCCATTAGCATGTAATTCTGCCTTTGAATGTCCTATATCTCAACATATGATGTTTGCTGCATGTAATTGTGTCATTCTGGGACAGAATAATGGACCCTAGTGGACCTGCATGTAGAAATCCATATTCCCTATTATCCGTAATGACCATAATGTGACCAACTACAAGTTTCTCATGTTCTCTGTGTGTACTTTGTGTGTGTGTGTACTTTGTGTGTGTGTGTGTGTGTGTGTGTGTGTGTGTGTGTGTTTGTGTGTGTGTGTGTGTGTGTGTGTGTGTGTGTGTGTGTGTGTGTGTGTGTGTGTGTGTGTGTGTGTGTTTTTGTGTGTGTGTGTGTGTGTGTGTGTGTGTGTGTGTGTGTGCGTGTGAAAGTATCCCAAACTGACAATGGCTGATGGTTGTGTAAATCTGCCACAAGGATGTAATTTTAGGGCTTGTATGAACATCGAGACATCTGACAGAACTCACATAAACAAGCTTTACCTCCCGCCATGAGGAGGTAATCATATTAATGTAAAAATAAGGCGTCTACACAAAACGGCTTTTAAAAATGTAATGTTCAGAAGACTACACAAACATTTTACAGTGTAGGCTTATTAACACAAGTATGACCTGAATTATGTTATGACCTGACATGTTATCTATAGCCTTGCCTTGACTTGACTTAGAATACCACTCTGCATCACAACCAAGGCCTTCCTTTAACCATGTATCACAACACCACAGCATTATAGACTTATAAATGTGACAAATAATTATAGAAGACTGCTAACCGGATCAGCCAAGCCAAGTATTTTTTAGCGTACAATATGTTACAATATGATACATCCTTAAACAAAAGAGGTGATAGGAATTGTAGAAGTGTGCTGATCAGAATAATAACTAGAGGTTGTTCAAAGAGTGTTTTCTTTCAGGATGCTGACAGGAGATGTTTACTGCATTTGACATTTACGGGTCCACATATATTTTATTTTTTATCATACAGTGGTGCCACTGTAATCTTCCATGGTGTATGACTGCAACCTGGCTGGAACTATGTGGAGCATTTTGATGTATTAGTTGTTGGCTGGCAGACAAGAATTTTTCATACGCCTCCATTTGGTGATTTTTTTGTGGTTTTATGTAGTTATGGCTTAATTTCTGCCCTAGAAACATCATTTGTAATTGTAATGTGATTTCACAGTGGCCTAATTTGAGTGTAAAAGTAGGTCAGTTAATGGTCTACTGGATTGTGAGGATCGCTGAGCTTATCTGACGGGTGACCATCTGACCCTCACACATCAGTCTGCTGACTAAAAGGCCGCTTGAGTGCAGACTTCTTATTAACCCTGTTGACTATCGTCAGGTCGAATCAAATCAAAATGTATTTGTATAGCGCATTTTATAAACAATTGTCACGGTACGCTTCCTAGAAAACCCTGGCCAAAACCCCCACAAGGGCAAGCCTTGGGCGACACTGGCAAGGAAAAAACTCGCTGGGTAGGACAGATAGGAAGAAACCTTGGGAGGAACCAGACTCAGGGTGTTGGGGAGGGGCATCCTCCTCTGGCTGCTTCAGGGTATGAGTTTTAATCAGTCAATGTACATGCTTATGAAATAACAGTGCCTTTACAGAATTGATACTGTAAACTGTAGCATTTACCATGTAAACTCCTCAAAAAAAGTTCGGAAACGTTATTCCTCCCCTTTAATAATACCTATTGTATTTTATATCGCTGGAAAGCCTGATTAGTCACCTTTACAACGAGGAACAACTTGTAAGGATCATGCATTCGTGGAATGAGCAACACAGCTAACCGTGTGGGTAGCGGCCCAAAAAAATGTGCCAAAATCCCCTGCAATATTCTTCTGTTGGTATTCACTCTCGTTTTGAGTTGCTTGGTGGATTGGATGATTGCACTCTCCCACAGTAATAAGGAAAAAACAACACATATTGGCCATTTTTACACTTTATTCATTTTACACTGTCAGGGACCTCAGTAGCGTGTGGAAGATCCATACGCAGTCACAACAGCTTGGCACCTCCTCCTCATGCTGGTCACCAGCCTGGTCACACACTGCTGTGGGATGGCATCCCATTCCTCAACCAGGATTTGCCGCAAGTCAGCCAACATGGTTGCGTTGGTCACTCTGGCACGTACAGCACGCCCAAGCTGATCCCATAGGTGTTCAATTGGGTTGAGGTCTGGACTCACGGCAGGCCATTCCATCCTCTCCACTCCCAAATTCTGGAGGTACTCTGTGATGATCCTGGCTCTGTGGGGGCGAGCATTGTCATCCTGGAGGATGGAGTTAGGTCCCAGATTCTGGAGATATGGGATCGCCACTGGCTCCAGAATCTCATTCCGATATCTCACTGCATTGAGATTGCCTTCAATGATGACAAGTTCTGTTTTGCCTGTGAGAGAGATACCGCCCCACACCATGACACTGCCCCCATTGAAAGGTGTCACGCGATCTGTGCAGCAATCTGCATAGCGTTCTCCACGCCATCTCCATACTTTGATCCTGCCATCCAGCTTCCGCAGACAGAACCTTGATTCATCACTGAACATGACGTTGCCCCACATTCTTAGGTTCCACTGTCGGTGCTGTCGACACCAGCGCAAACGGGCCTGACGGTGAAGGGCAGTCATTGCAGGCTTCCTGGCAGCCTTATAAGCATGAGGACTGGCCATGTGCAGTCTGTTCCTCACTGTCTGATCAGAGATCTGTCTGTGGTACCGTTGTGCAAATCTTGCCTGTAAATCTCTGGAAGAAAGCCTACGGTTCCTCAGTGAAGCAAGGGTGAGGAACCGGTCTTCTTGGGGTGTTGTCTTCCTGGGACGGCCACTTCGTGGTCTGTCTTTGACTTCACCAGTCTCACGGAACTTGGTCCTAAGTTTGGAAATGGTACCAGGGCTGACACCAAATAATGCTGCCACTCTGCGTACCGGAACACCAGCTTCCACTTGCCCTATTGCACGGGCCTTATCCTGAAGGGACAAACGTGCATGTTTATGCTTGGAGCACACACAAACTCAACAAAGTTGCAGGACCCATGCACACAAGTGCTGTCAATTAGGTGCCAATCAGGTGCCAGTCACACACCTGTGACTGGCATACAACTGCCAGCACTTGAAGCTCAAAATGAGAGTGAATACCAACAGAAGAATATTGCAGGGGATTTTGGCACATTTTTTTGGGCCGCTACCCACACGGTTAGCTGTGTTGCTCATTCCACGAATGCATGATCCTTACAAGTTGTACCTCGTTGTAAAGGTGACTAATCAGGCTTTCCAACGATATAAAATACAATACCAATTGGTATTATTAAAGGGGAGGAATAATCGACCGAAATAACGTTTCCAAACTTTTTTTGAGGAGTTTAGAAGAATTGAAAGCACATTTTTAAATTGACTAAATAAATGGACTGAAATGTATACTTGTGTATCATGTGATGAGCAGGTAGGCTTGTTAAACAGTGTTCTGTTCATGGTTATTTACAGTTTTTTAAATTTTATTATTATTTATTTATTTTATTTATTTACAAATTTGTTATCTTGTGATAAAATATACCAAGTACACACAAAGCAGGATTATGGATGATAAATACTGACAACATTAATGAGAATACAAAATAAGTAAGTAATAAGTAAACTTTTAAAATATCCCTCCCCTCTCTTTGTGAAAAGGAGTATGGCGTTGCAGTGTCGGCCACCAGAGGGCGCCATTCCCCGATTTCCTTGTGTAACCGTCTCACTTATCCATGTTAACTTGTTGTAATTATTCTATGTTGTAATTATTCTGTTAGTTCTTTGCCCACACCTGATTCCCTGTGACAGTGTTGGTGTTGCCCCAGGATATCCGTTCACTGTCCTTCAGGCTGAAGCGGACACAACTCTCTGCTATATCTGCAGTCTGGTTTACCTCTTCTAGAATGATGGGGATATTAACATAATTTAGGGTGCATAGAACTAGGTATTTCATTTGCTAATTTTGTGAAGTAATTCCCATCATTTCAAAGTATATTTGAGCGCCTCTCAATTTTGATAACGTGCTATTCATTTATAGCATTATTCATTCCTCTATGTTAGTCTGTTAGCCAAGTATTTATTCTCAAGTGACTTGCATGTGATCTTCACATTGATCTTTCATTTGGGTTTTCTATATTTAGCATTATTAATTTATTGATTCTGTTTGTCAAATAGAATTTCATCATATAAATTCAGTTGTGGAAATAAAGGGAAATCATGGGTTGTCAGAGAAGCTGTCAGAAGCTGCTTCTACTTTCATGCATTTCATTATTTCCATTAATTTCCATCCTACAGGATATTTCAAATTGCAGATTAGTTTGTTGGCAACAGATTAGTCTAATGTAAACTAATCATTCAACAGAATTTTTTTGACTAGGTTTTTGGGATATATGGAATATATAAGGCATCTCTGGTTCTAGATGATCTGATGATGTGACATTGTGACATGTTACCAGCAACCAGAAATGTAATTTATTTCAGACACTGCAATTGTGAAAGAAAGTGTAATCTTCAAGAAGATTATTATTATTATTATTATTATTATTATTATTATTATTATTATTATTATTATTATTATTATTATTATTAATAACTAAGCATGCCACAAGAAAAAGAAAACAGGGTGTGTTTGACTCTGACTTCCTGGGAAAACAATAAGAAACGGAACTGTATTTTGTTTAAAGCACAATTTCAGAATATAAATGCAGATAAATGTCCAAATTATCAGGAAACGTTTTTATAATAGTTAGGATGCAATAAAAACCTGTCCAGTGTGCTCATGGAAATGTTTATCCCTGCTCTTTATGAACTCACCAACTATAGATAGAATAGACCACGTATATTTTTCTCTACAATAAAGTTTTACTCACTGTATGTGTGCAGTTTCTGTCATTGCGCCGCGGAAAACTGATAATTACAGATATTAGACGGTGATTTCGCAGTTGATGTTCCCACCTTTGGCACAAGAGGGCAGCACTCGCAAGAAGATGTTAATATTGCGTCCCGTTTATCTGAGTTACTACGGAACGGAGAAATTCCGTTTGTCCAATAGAAACTTCAACATGCAGTATGTGCCAGGAAATCATTGGACAAAGGTGTTTTACACCACTTTAAGCAAAAAGGTAAACATTTTAGTAAAAACGTATCTATAAGTACAGCAGTTGGCAGTTGTCGACCAGGTATAGCCTCCCTATACAGGCCTGTACAAGCTACGAGACATTTCAGGTCGTTTGACAGCCGGTTTGAGACCTAACCGTGGCCTTGACGGTATCTATCCGGTCGATACAATGTTTTATTTTTCGCTATAATAATAACCTATATAAAACATGTAGCATTCGGTGTTAAAGTTGCTATCTCGTCAGGTTTTGTTGAAAGACCATCTAGTAGCTGAATGTAAATGTATTGCAATAATTTAATATTTTGTGAAATCATTTTGTTGTGGCAAAAATAACACATGCCATACTCATGTATAAAAAAATAGGTTCTTACTTTGAGAACATTGCATTTAGTTTCAAGAAATGAATCAAAAACTAAGAAGTGAGTAATAATTTTGTTTATATACTTTTCTAACAATGATTTGCAACCCAAACGGTTTCACACACTGTATGTCCAATTGTAATTACACGAGAAAAAGACGAGTAATGCAGAGAAAACAGTCATATAAATAAAATGGAACTAAAAACAGAAAAAGCAGAATACAGAATAAAAGGCAATACAGAATAATAGAAAGGTAAAATGTAAGTTGAAAAACAAATGTATACATAAAATACAGTAAAAACCTATATCAAATTTCACAATAAAAATAATGCCAATTAAAAACCATTTAAAATATGTTTTCAGTTATTTTCACAGATATAACCGATTGGCTATAGAGAGAGGAAGACACAAAAAGACATGGCTACCCAGAGAGAAGTGCGTAGTGCTCACTGCATGAGTCATGGCAGGAGAGGTAGAAACTGTAAAATGCACTTTCTCCTCCATTGCAAACTTTCTCCTCCATTGCAAGGAATGTCCTCCCTTTGGGAATTATTCCTAGATGAAATCATGAAAATAAAATAAAAAATAGTCATGGGTGAGGGAATAACTGCCCCAATTGTGGCAAGATTTTCAGTTTCATAACGTGTCACAAACCAAGGGGTAACTGTATCTAAATTATCCTTACATCTCACCTCGTGCAACCAATCAAATGCTGGATCTTATTCATTCCTGTATATCAACTCTTTGGCTTTGGCAATATTGCCAATTGCTTTCATTCCAATAAAACTATTTAATTTAATTTAATTGTATTCCACAGCAGAACATTCCACAGTTAAATATTCCACAGTAGAGTTCTAGAGCTCCGGAGCATAAAAACAAAAGGCTACCTCTCCACTTCTTTTATGCCTTGCCACTGGAATGTTGAGCAGGCTGACCCTAGAGGATCTTTAGGGCTCTACAGGGGACATTTTTAAATAAGCAGTCAGGAGTGTGTTTTGGGGGTTACGCACTTTCGTGTTTTAAAAACAAGCAAAAGAAGAAGAAAAGTGCGAGCCACAGGTAGCCGCTGCAGGGTAGCAAGGAAAGGGGGAGATGTGAGCTTTCATTCTTGTCCTGATCAGTTTTCTTGCAGCTCCGTTTTGGGAAAAGCTACAATGGCAATGGGAAATTATACAGAGCCAATCCAATGGACCGACATCCTCGCTCTCTGAGCCAAGATGGACGCCCTAAACTGATTGGAAAATATTGATTCTGAGAAATAGTCACCTTTTTCTGTGTTTAGGACCTTATTTCAGTGTCTAATGCGTGTGGTGACAACATCAAATGCCTGGTTCAATACCTGCATTTGAACACCTGCCATAATAGTAAATATGCGAGTAACATGGACTCATTAGGTTAAGAACCATAAGAAACATTCAATTGCAGTATAATTTAATGCACCTGTGCACTGTTGGTTAAAGTCTGAGCTATTTATTTTATTATATCGCGTATTGTTTGGATGTGCGCATTTGGTTTCAATACATGGTGGCATGGTTTTTATAGCATCGTTTCATTGCAATGTTTTGTGTCTTGTGTTTTGAGTCCAGCGTTTTAAGAACATGAGACGTGTGTAAACAGTTGTCAAAAAACTGTCCGTCTAACTTGGTTTTGGAAAAAGTTTAATCCTTTTGAATTGATAAACTCGTGAGCAACAGTCATAAAAATAAATAAATAAATAGGGGGAAACTACCTGTTATTTAGTGTGTGAGTAACAATGTCACGTATCTTGACGATGAATGTTCCATTCGACAATATTTTTATTTTCCGTTTTACCCCCTTAAATTAGGCTACTACTCCCTAATTCAATTAGTTTCTGCCTGCTTTCGCATCAAAGGTTCCTAAAGTCCCTGTCAGTTTAATAAGAAACTTTTCCGCTTAAACTAAAATTCTACCTCCGTTCCGTCTACGCATCTACTACATGCACAGTGTGTGGGGGGTTGTGTGTGCTATGACATACATCAGTGTTCCTATTTTCCAGAATAATCAGTAATGCTATTTTTTTTGTATACTTTAGCCCACATTATAGCAATTTCTGTTACATGCAAAGCGACATTTGTTATGTTTGTATGATCACGTGTTTTGCGATAGACTGTGGACACACCTGTCGCAAAAATGGTACATTCCCGTTACTTCTGAGGTTGACAGGTCCACTTGCTTATTCCCGTGTAGAGCGGATTCAGGAATGAGGCAAAAGCACAACGGAGGGGATTGAAGACCGACTCCAAATGCATAAATTATTACTGGGAAAATGGTTTCGTTTCTGATACGATGGATTCCCTTGGTCTGGGTTATAGGTATGTATTAAATTAGCCAAGTTATTTCCTCTTTTGCTGAAACGCGTAACAGGTTGGTCGATGCTGGCTCAAAACGAGCAGCCTAACGTTGGGCTCGTGCTCCTGGTTTTATTATTAACCCCTACTCTCCACCTCTATTTTGGAGTCTGAACATTCTTTCTTTTTCCCGTCTATTTTATGGTCACTTACATGTTCTTAGGCCAAATTGTGAAGGCAAATGTCACATTAACAGGTTTGTGGGGCCAAATAGGCGTCGAGATGTTACCAGTTTGCTTATCAGAAAGAGATTTGTTTGTTGCTTTACTCTGTAATTACTCATGTTTTTAACATTGACAATATGGACTCTGTATGTGCGCTGACAATGCACTAGTGATTCACGTTGTTGTAGACATATTACCTCACCTTGGTGTCTAAATGAATGTAATGTAATGTGTGATCTAAGGTTTGGTTTAGCGGTTGAGAATTTTTTTTTTTTCTATAATCTGGCATTCGTGTTCTGTATGTCTTGTATAGTTCATTCTCTTTCTCTTTCCTTCCTACAATTAAAAATCTGGGCTCTTGATTTTTTCCGTGTCTGATCGGTGTAGCTGAGGCGGACGTCAGCTGGTCTGGAGGCATGGAAGGTCAGAAGTTAGCTGAGGCAGGACGGGTGTGAGTTTAAGTGGATCGTGGTTAGTGGTTTTAGGCCGGGCAGTCCAGCATGGTGAATCCGCCGTGCCTTGGTAGGGCCAGGTGACTATGAGATTACAGAATGACAAAGTATCTTTTGTGTGGATATTTATGGATTTATATGGGGCATTAGTTTAAATATATAAAGTATAGTTGGCTATACTTAGAGTGGGTTGCGTATAGGCAGTACATTGATTGTCAGCAGTAGCTTTCGTGGAGCTGTAGCCAGTAGATTGCACATAGGTTTAAGTAGTACTGAGTGTAGGTTCATACAGATTTAAGTACTGTATTTAAATGGGTTTGGTTTGGAAGTTAGTTTGGGGGTAGGATTAGACAGTAGTTTGGATGAATGTAGACTTTATTTTGAGTGAATGTTTAGCGTTTATGAACTGGTCAGTAGACTGAACGCACCCAATAGGCTAAATTAGGTGGCAGGTTTTAGGCAGTGGATTGAACACCATTGACCAGCAGCTTGCCTGAGTTTCAACATGCTGTAGGTTTGCTGCATGTAAGCAGTTGATTGGTTGAGTGAGTGTGGGTGAAGAAGCAGTTGATTGAGTGTTTGTGAAGAAGACAGTAGACTGGGGGGGGGGTATTCTCCAATAAAACAGGTCCAGATTGAGGAGGTTTGGACCGGTTTGACTCTTGTTCTAATCAAGCTCTGAGTTTATGGTTGTGACGTGTGGTTTCCCATGGCGACCGCACCATCCTGCCCTGGGCTTCTATGACCCCCCCCCCCCACTCTGCCCTGCATGGGCTGGGATGTTCCTAACGGTTCTTGTTTAAATTTGAAATAGCTGACCAAGCCGTCACGCCCGGCTGAGGCTGGACGATCTAATCTGGTTGGTGGGGTGTCTTACGCCCTCCACCCACCCCCCTTCCTCCTCCTCCTCCTCCTCCTGCTCCTCCTCCACGGGCCTCTGTTAGGGAGGGAGGGGGGTGGGGTGGGGGTGCTTTCTCAGCTCCCCACTGGGGCGTGAACTAATGCCAAACAATGCAGCTGAAACAAAGGCGGTGGCGCATGGAGGTCTGTGAGAGAGAGCGGAGCGGGGGGGGTGTCCGTTAGCCGCGGAGCTTCTGCTGGCAGACACGGCACCCCCAGTTTATCAACCGCTCATCCCCCCGTAAAAGGCTGTTCTTCAAAAGGCAATAAAGCAGGGCCCTCGGACAGATCCCGCTCTAACGAGAGCCCAGAAGCCTTTTCCTGTTCTTTTCCCCTCTCCTGGGAAACGTCTCGAGAATGTTCCTCTGCGGCCCCACCCTTACTGGAGGAACCAACGTTCCTGCCGCCCCCTGCCCCCGCCGCCCCCGCTGCGGGACGCTCCATGGGGGAGAGTAACTCCTCTGTATCCCCTATCTCTCCCCCCCACCTCTCATTCCAGAAAACCTGGAGCTCACAACGCAGGCCAGTAATCTCCCACAGATGAATCACTGCACTGCACACACACAGGCACACACACACCCGCACTGGGGGGTTACTCAGCTAGTACAGATGTTTAAGGCGTGTGTGTGTTTTTAGATCAGTGTGTGTGTGTTTTTAGATCAGTGTGTGTGTGTGTGTGTGTGTGTGTGTGTGTGTGTGTGTGTGTGTGGTGTGTGTGTGTGTGTGTGTGTGTGTGTGTGTGTGTGTGTGTGTGTGTGTGTGTGTGTGTGTGTGTGTGTGTGTGTGGATTTACTGATCTCTCTGCAAGTGGCCTGGACCCAAGTGGTCTGTAAAGAGCAGGTAGCAGTGCTGCTTGCCTCTGATATTCGTCTGTTTGTTTTCTTACGTATTTTGTTCATTTATATTGGTCTGTCATTTATGTATTCAGCTTATTAGATCAGGTTTGTAATTTCCCGACATTTAAGAGTGTATTCAGTGAGACGGACCTTACTGTACTTACCTCAGACACACAGACAGACTCTTACTCACAGGTAAGGTTTAAAATGAAACCTGCAATTTTCACTACTGAGTCAAGATTATTTTTTGCCCGTCAGTGTTTTTCTTATGATTAGCAGTCTTCTCGGGAGTGTAGGGTTTTGTGCGGCTAATGGGCAGTGAGTCATACGATGTGTGCAGGTTCGGTATGCGTGTGACGTGCCTGTGTGCGTTTTTCAGTATCCGTGTTTGACTACATATGTGTATGTGCATAAGTGTCTGGTATGTATGTATGTATATTAATGATATTAATGTGTGTGTGAGAAAGACTATATATATATATGTGTGTTTGTGTGTGTGTGTGTGTGTGAGTGTGTGAAAGAGAGCGAGAGAAAGACTATATGCCTGGCCAAAAAAAAAGTCGCACACACTAATATTTTGTTGGACCGCCTTTAGCTTTGATTACGGCGCACATGGCATTGTTTCGACAACCTTATGCAATGTCACAACATTTATTTCCATCCAGAGTTGCATAAATTTTTGGCCGAGATCTTGTATTGACGACGGGAGAGTCGAACCACTCCGTAAAGTCTTCTCCAGCACATCCCAAAGACTTTCAATGGGGTTAATGTCAGGACTCTGGTGGCCAATTCATGTGTGAAAATGATTCCTCATGCTCCCTGAACCACTCTTTCACAATTTTAGCCCGATGAATCTTGGCATTGTCGTCCTGGAACATGCCCATTCAAGGGATAACCTGGTCATTCAGTATATTCAGGTACTCAGCTGACTTCATTTTATTGCTGCATAACATTGCTGAGCCTAGACCTGACCAATTGATGCAACCGCAGATCATAACACTGCCTCCAGAGGCTTGTACAGTGGGCACTATGCGTGACAGGTGCAACGGCGACTTTTATTTTGGTCAGGCAGTGTATATATACAGTCAAGCCGGAAAGTCTGCACACCCCTTTCACCTTCTCCACGTTTTATTACGTTACAGACATATTCTACAATAGATTGAGTTCATTTTTTGTCTCCAAATTCTACACAAAATAGCCCATAATGACAAAGTGAAAACAGGTTTTTAGACATTTGTGCTAATTTATTAAAAATCAAAATGTAAAATATCATATGTACACAAGTGTGCACACCCTTTGATATGACACCCAAAAGTGAGCTGATGTGCATTTTGTTTCCACTGATACTGCTTGAGATGTTTCTACAACTTAATTGGAGTCCACCTGTGATAAATTCAATTGATTGGACATGATTGGGGATTTCCAACACCTGCCTATATAAGGTCCCACAGTTGACAGTGCATGTCAGCACAAACTCCAAGCCATGGGGTCAAAGGAATTATCTGCAGACCTCAGAAACAGGATTGTGTCAAGGCATAGATCTGGAGAAGGGTACGGAAAAATCTCTGCAGCTTTACAGGTCCCAAAGAGCACAGTGGCCACCATCATTCGTAAATGGAAGAAGTTTGGAACCACCAAGAATCTTCCTAGACCTGGCCGCCCGGCCAAACTGAGCAATCGGGGAAGACGGGCCTTGGCCAGGGAGGTGAGCAGGAACCCGAGGGTCACTCTGACAGAGCTCCAGCGTATCCTTGTGGAGATGGGAGAACCTTTCAGAAGATCAACCATCCAGGCAGCACTCCACCAATCAGGCCTTTATGGTAGAGTGGCCAGACGGAAGTCCCTCCTTAGTAAAAGGCACATCACAGCCCGCTTGGAGTTTGCCAAAAGGCACCTAGAGGACTCTCAAACCATGAGAATCAAGATTCTCTGGTCTGATGAAACCAAAATTGAACTTTTTGGCCTGAATACCAAGCGTCACGTCTGGAGGAAACCAGGCACCGCTCATCACCTGGCTAATACCATCCCTACAGTGAAGCATGGCGGTGGCAGCATCATGATGTGGGGATGTTTTTCAGCAGCGGGAACGGGGCGACTAGTCCTGATAGAGGGAAAGATGAATTCAGCTAAGTACACCGAGATCCTTGAAGAAAACCTGCTCCAGAGCGCTCTGGACTTCAGACTGGGGCGAAGGTTTACCTTCCAACATGACAACGACCCGAAGCACACAGCCAAGAGAACAAAGGAGTGGCTTCAGAGAAAGTCTGTGCATGTCCTTGAGTGGCCCAGCCAGAGCCCAGACCTGAATCCAATTGAACATCTGTGGAAAGAGCTGAAAATGGCTGTGTACCGACGCTCCCCATCCAACCTGATGGAGCTTGCAAGGATATGCCAAGAGGAATGGGCAAAAATGTCCAGAAACAAGTGTGCCAAGCTCGTAGCTTCTTTCCCAAGACGGCTTGAAGCTGTAATCACTGCCAAAGTTGCAGCAACCAAGTATTAGGCTAAGGGTGTGTACAGATATGTAACCCCTAAATAACCTATTTTTGTCAGTAAAATAAAATTGCATATTTTCTAAAAACCTGTTTTCACTTCGTCATTATTGGCTATTGTGTGTAGATGTTTGAGGCAAAAAATGAACTCAATCTATTGTAGTATAAGTCTAACGTAATAAAACGTGGAGAAGGTGAAAAGGGTGTGCAGACTTTCCGGCTTGACTGTATATATACAGTATATACTGTATGTGTTTGTGTATGTCTCCGTGTGTGCGTATGTGTGTGTGTGTGTGTGTGTGAGTGTGTGAAAGAGAGCAAGAGAAAGACTATATATATATCTATATATATATATTCAGTATATACTGTATGTGTTTGTGTATGTCTGCATGCGTGCGTGCGTGTGTGTATGTGTGCGCATGTGCGTGCGCATGTGTGTGTGTGTGTGTGCGCATGTGCGTGCGTGCGTGCGTGCGTGTGTGTGTGTGTCCGTCTCAGAGCAGTAGAACTATGTGTGGAATGTGAATGGGGTATATGAGTGATGACCCTGAATGTTGCCCCCAGGATCACAGTGTTTGATTGCAGAAAACTCCGGAAGGATCTTGGAGTCTCTCTGGCAGGAGCAGCGCTGGTGTTGCACCATCGGCTCACTAATCTCCTTTAATCATATAACTGTGGATAAAAGAACAACTGGCCCAGACACTTTTTTTTATTCAGCCTCTGCCTCAACATCTCCATTTTTATTCCTGCCTTTGGGTGATGGCCTTTCTTGTTTTTTCAGTGGAGAGACATTTCTCAGAGGGACACAGTAATATCATCTGACTGCACCCAGTGAACATTCTTGTGGTAAAAAGACAGTGAAAAATAAGTGAAACGCTGTCTAGGCGTCAGGTGAACATTGGGTTGAAGAGTAAAAGTTTTCTCGCCGACTAGGCTGTATATCCAGGTTAAAACCTCAGCTATATTGGGGTTAACCTAGTACATTTATGTCACAACATCTCTCCGCCAAGATTCCCGCCCCTCTAGACGTGCAGATTCTGGCTTTTTGCTCGCTGTGGTAAGCTCTCTCTCTCTCTCTCTCTCTCTCTCTCTCCCTCTCCCTCTCCCTCTCCCTCTCCCTCTCCCTCTCCCTCTCCCTCTCCCTCTCCCTCTCCCTCTCCCTCTCCCTCTCCCTCTCCCTCTCCCTCTCCCTCTCCCTCCCTCTCTCCCTCTCTCCCTCTCTCCCTCTCTCCCTCTGTCAGCGCACAGGTGTGATGGCGTCCAGGTCAGCGTGCGCGAGGAGAGGAAGTTTGCTATGCTGTTCCAGGAAGTGACCCTGCAGTGCCAGTACTCCAGTCCCTCCACCCAGGTCCCTGTGGTGCAGTGGTGGTACAAGTCTTACTGTCGCGATCGAACGCAGGACGCCTTCACCTTCACTGAGAACCTGGGAATCCAGGGGTCCGAGCTAGGCTCCTCCTCCCAGCTGGACTGCTCTGACTCCGCCCGTACTGTCCGGCCCGTCGCCTCCGGGCAGGGCTCCTCTATGACCCTGGCTGAACACTACAAAGGACGGGACATCGCCATCATCAACAGTATTGTTATTATTATTATTATTATTATAATAATTATAATAATTATTATTATTATTATGTTGTTGTTGTTGTGCAGGTAGGAACCCATTATTAATTATCCTTTGATAATGGGTTACCTCTCTGATAGATAATCCAGGTGAACAAGTGACTCCCAGTTACTATACATGTATTAAAATATTAGACAAATGTCATTTTTACAAAGGATAATCATCTTTAATAAAAGACAAAGTCCAAAATTCGTTCATAGGTTGGACCTGGACTGGTGGAATCGACCTGAAGGTCAAAATGAATTTTAAGCGATCCTGGAGTTAACATTGATTTGGTTTATTAAATAATGACAAATGATACCTGGCAGTCCGGCAAGATTAGAAACCATATTATGCTCACTTATGATTATAAGTGCATATAACCTTTGATTTTACTAAAAAGAAGACCGTATTAAGACATAAAGGTAAAACGCTAAGATCATCAACACAAGCAAGATGCACACCACTAAATTTATTTTTATTAAAAAAATATTTTATTTATGTTCAATTTTATTGTACAGTATGGTGTAGAGAGAGAGGGAGAGATATACGATAAAGGTCACGGGGCCAGATTCGACCGGACAGTGCTCCCCAGGCTATGCCAACAAGATACCCCGAAAATTTATTCTTAACTTGGCTTTTCCAACATGGAAACTCCACTCACCTCCTCCAATCTCCTCTCTTCAGCAGTGATATAAATGCCTGGTGTAGCTGGGAGTGGGAGGGCCGACCGTGACTGAGTGATGACCAGATTGAGGTCCAATGGAGTCGGGTTAATTTACCACAAAGAATATCCTAAAAGCCCATATACTTTCTAAAAAGTAACTTTGAGCTAAGCACAGTGATCGTTGCATTCAGATGAATTAAGAACATTTAATATTCTCTATTTATTTATGAGCTCAGGCCACTAAAACATTACTGACCTCCCAATGGGAAATACCAACAACATAATGAAAATATCTCTATATCTGATAGCAAAATCATCTCTGTCTCTTATGCCATTAAACATATGACGTTTCCAACATGATTATTATCAGAAAGATATGTCCTTCTTATTGGTATTTTCCTGTTAAAGTAGGTGTTTAATGTGATGTACAACAGCAGTTAATATGATTCAGTCTATATTGCAGTAATAATATTTCCTAAATACATATTATAATATTATAATTGTACTAGTAATGATGGTGATGGTGGTAGATTCACATTGTAATCTGTAGTATAGGTATCAATATGTTGGTTTTAATCTATTTAATGTGGTTCTTTGTTCTTTTCTTACTGTACTCTCTGCACTAATTTTTATCCGTGCTCATTTTTGGATAATTGCATCCAGAATAGATGAGTGAATGAATCTCTCTGTAAAAGGTGTGTCAGGGAGTCTTTTCAGGCACATTTTCCCTCTCATTAATTAAATGGGTCACACACACACACACACACACACACACACACACACACACACACACACACACACACACACACACACACACAGACAGC
>CM056384.1:66282366-66287366 GCA_029718625.1 Synaphobranchus kaupii | reverse complement strand
CTCGCCCCTGCACAGTTTGGCAGTGCACATCATCAGTTACTGTGTATTTCCTGATGCTGCAATGCCATTAGCATGTAATTAGCATGGCCATATTACCAAGAGTGATTCTTGCTCAGAGGAGTAGCTTAATCTAATGCAACCTGAAAAGGTGTTTAGAGCAGACACAACTGCATTGAGGGACAATACCCAGTGAACATTTTTGTGGTGAAAACCGGCTACATTTGGTTGAAAAGTAAAAGTTTTTCAGCTGACTAGGACGTAGCCAGGTTATATCCAAGTAAAACCTGAGCTATTTTGGGGATAACCTAGTCCGTTTATGTCAAAAACATCTAATTTCCGTTTGTCACTTCCGCCCCTCTCAACATAGATTCTGGCTTTTTGCCCACTGGGTATGGTGAGATTAATATGATGAGTTGACGATGTTTCACGGTTAAATTTAGTGGTGTGTCGGGGTGTCTCAGTGGCGTACCCTGTGGAGCACCGTTCATCATGAGCCATGATGTTGGCGGTTTAAATCCGGCCGCGCGACCTTAGTCGCATGTAGAGCTGCAATTATCGATTATTTTCTTAGCGATTATTCTACCGATTACTTTTTCGATTAATTGAATAATCGAGAAGCACGGCTTTTTCTTTTTTTTCCCAAAACAGAACAATTTATTGATATAACAATGACAGATCTGAACAAAAATGTCATATAATTTAATCAAAGAATTAATAATAAAAATAAATAATAATTTATTTTTTATTTAATTAAATATACATTTTTAACAAACAACAAACCAATCACCCATCCCACCCTCAATTTCTTCCCCTCTCTCTACCCTCCCTCCACTTTACCCCTCCTCCTCTCCCATCTCTCTCCCCTCTCTCTCTCCCCTCTCTCTCTCCTTCCATCCTTCCTCACTCACAAACACAATCATGGCATTGCTAATTGCACTGTTTAGATCAGTCTGTGGTTGCAGTGCAACCACGTTTGGCGGCAAAACGTTTGGAGAGATTATAAAAAATAATAATAATAATGCATTTTTTTATAATCAACGAATCAACGCGGGAAAATTGAATCGATTTTATATATATATATATATATATATATGTATATAATCGATTAAATTGATTAGTTTGATTAACTGTTGCAGCCCTAGTCGCATGTCTCTCCCTCGCTCTCGCTTCCCATTCTTTCTGTCTCTCTACACCAGGGCTGCCCAACCCTGTTCCTAGAGATCTACCGTCCTGTAGGTTTTCACTCCAACCCTAATAAAGCACACCTCATTCAACAGCTAGAGATCTGATTGAGCTGCGAATTAGTAGAATCAGGTGTGCCAAATTAGCGTTGAAATGAAAACCTAAAGGTTGGTAGATCTCCAGGAACAGGGCTGGGCAGCCCTGCTCTACACTGTGCTGTCCAATAAAAGCTGAAAAAGCCCTAAAATATATTTTTTTAAAGAATAAATTTAGTGGTGTGTATCTTGCTTGTGTTGGTGAGATTTTCAGGGCTAACCCAGAGTGGTGGGGAATTTGGTGGTTAATTCCGGTCAGCCGCGCGGAACCCGATCCGTGCTGCTGCGACATGCGCCGGTGCCGTTGGGCACGATCAGCACCAGCGCATGCAGAAAACCACGCTCAGTCCTGCAGAGTTTTACTGCGCCCCCTGAGAACTGTGAATCGCTCACTCATGGGTTCGTTCACACAGTTAGGGCCTGATTTACAAAGACCTTTGCACATGTGCACGACCTTTTAGCACACGCAAAACCAATAACGCAAGCAATGATTGGTGCTAAATAAATACCGTGACCAATCATTGGTCGTGTTATTGGTTTTGTGTCTGCTAAACGGTTGTGCACATGCTAAAGGTCTTAGTAAATCAGGCCCTTAGAGTTTTAAATGGTTTGTCTTGGTTGATGTAATGTGTTTGTTAAAAGTGGTGCTGCAACAGAAAGTGTCTTGGATTGCTTGGGGCACAGCGGTCCTCATACTCACTCTGGTGGAATGGAGGAACAAACGACAGTCATTCCTGCATTGTGGGATTCAACATTATTGTTCTTTGGAACTACATTTCCCAGGGGCACTGGTTGACTGGCTGCTGCTGGTGTGCAGTGTTCTCTGAGTCGAAGAACCTAAAGTATAAAGTATAGACTTGAAAAATATCAATAAACTAGAATTATGCAGAGCAGAATTTCTGTTTATGAGAGCATGATGTGCACATGTGGATGTTCATGTTATTTTGTCTTTTTTAAGTGTGTTGGCCTCTAATCTCAAGCCAGAGATCTTTGACCCTATCTCTCCCTCTCCTTGTGTAGAGGCTGACCTCCGCATTGGCCAGCTGCAGTGGGGAGATAGCGGCGTGTACTACTGTAAGGTGGTCATCTCTGACGATGTTGAGGGCAAGAGCGAGGCCAAGGTGGAGTTACTGGTGCTGGGTAAGTGTACACGGGATTTGAACATTTCTCACAGCGATTCCCCTCTCTTACCTCACCTGCAGACTGGGATTGAAAACTTACCTTTTTACTCAAAACTGTAGATTCTGTTCAATGTTTAGTTTACTTCAAGGTGTGTGTGTGCTAAAAGTTTTGTGTGTGTTTGCGTGCATGTGTGTATGCTAAAAGGTTTGTGCGTGTGTGTGCATGTGTGCGTGCGTGTGCTAAAAGGTTTGTGTGTGTGTGCGTGCGTGTGTGCGTGCGTGTGTGTGTGTGTGTGTGTGCGTGTGCTAAAAGGTTTGTGTGTTTGTGTGTGTGCGTGCTAAAAGGTTTCTGTGTGTGTGCGCGTGCATGCGTGTGTGTGTGTATGTGTGCGTGTGTGTGTGTGCGTGTGTGTGTGCGCGTGTGTGTGTGTGAGTGTGCGTGTGCGTGCGTGCCCACTTGCGTATGTTGCTGAGTAAGCGTCTTTCTCCCAGAGTGTGCGTAATGTTCACATCCCAAAGAGCAGCTACCAGCGCTGCCATAGCTACAGCAGAGGGGCGGCCATGTTGTGAGCTGGGCCTTTGATCCGCTGTGAGTGGGCCTATTGTTGGGGAGGCTGATTCTCAGGGAGTTTCTGGCCAGCTAACCCGCTCCCTCACCGAGCCTGTTAGCTCGGCTGTCTGCATACCCAATATACAGGCTGATATACTCGCATGGCTGTCGTGTGTGTTAAAGGTTGTCCTCAATAACCCGGGTGCTATGTCTTTCTCTCCCGTTGCTGTGGCATGTCAGATTAAGGACAGGCTGCCAAAATTCGCTAATTCTGCAAGGCAAGACCTTTCTTAAAGCTGTTCCCATGGCAACAGACATGTTGAAAGAGGTCAGGAGGAGGGGAATGAAAGAGAGAGGCAGAGATTAAAAGAGAGAGAGAGAGAGAAAGAGGGGGAGAGAGAGAAAGAGGGGGAGAGAGAGAAAGAGGGAGAGAGAGACAGACAGAGAGAGAAGGAAAGGGAGAGAGAGCAAGGAGTGGGCTTTGCTGTGTCTGTATTGAAGCAACAATATCAATCCATAAATAATCTTTCTTTTTTTTGTCCCGGCTGTTTCAAGTTTTTTTAAGACACATGCACTCATAAATGAAGCATCAGTATTCAATCTACAGTGCATGCGATAAATGCTGGAAAGCCTGTAAAACATACATTAACCACATACATTAACCATCTATCATAGGCCAGCTGGTCACACAACACCTTTTCATTGTACGTAGAAAAGCTTTCATTTATTTAATTTCTCTTTCTTCTTTGCCTGATTCACCTTTCAAGCTTGGCTCAAAAATCAAAAATAAAAATGTTTGTGCTTGAGAGCAAAAACTGTGTTTTGATCAAACCCCGTACTATGTTCCCAATTCACGTATAAAAACAGAGAGTGAGATAGAGAGAGGTAGGGAGAGGGAGACAAAAGCACACATTATACAGAAATGAAATACTATTAAAGTAAAGACTACATTAGACGATGTGAGAGTCTGTAGTGCACAGTAAGTGCTGTTTGGGAGAGTAATGAGAACGTATTTACACAGTGGGAGGGGTAGACAGATGAAGAGATAGAAAAGCTGTCTCTGGTGTGTTTGGGTAAAAATGGGCCTTTATCACACTCGAGCGATCCGTCAGTTAGCCTTGCAGGAGGAGGGGAAGGGGACTGGCCCCACAGTTCATTTGACAGGATAAAATGAACAGAGAGCGAGAGAGAGAGAGGCAGATCTGAGATTACAGCCGTTGTAGTGTGAGGAATGGAGCTGGCCTCATATGGAGGAGTCTCTTCTTCTCTTGTTTTAGAGAGCTGCTGTTTTTATCGTCACTGTGTCTGCTGTGGCCAGTGGCGCTTGCAGCTGCTCCCAGTTTAGAATGCTCTCCGAGCGTGCGACAACTTTCTGTTGTCAGTTGGTTCTCGTTATTGGTTAGTGGGTGAAGTAGTGACTCTCGTAGTATGCCACTGTGTGTGTGTGTGTGTGCTTGCTATGGAGTGTGTAAACCCTCAGTAATATGGCGCCTCAACTAAAATTAGCCCTCGTGAATACAGTTTGACCTCTGACCTTTGTGGCTAACCCTATGTTAGCGGATACATTTAGCAGTATGAACCAGGCTCCAGAGAAGGGCCTGGCTGTATTACAGCGGGGCATTAGCGGCTGAAATTACCTCCAGCTCAGACAGTCAAAGAATAGCGGGGGCGCGGTTATAGCGCTTGTTTGAGATTGCAACCCGTGGCGAGCCAGTGGTTAGCGTTAAGTGCACTGTGAAGCATGTTAAGGTACAAACTGCACGATTAGCGGCTTCTGACTGTGGGTGTCTTCATATCCGAGACTGCTACACTGGATATTCTAACCTACTGTGAACATGCAGGTCATTCACAAATAACCTGCAACCCTGTTCTTTTTTTTATGTGTGTTTAGGGTTCATTCTGACATAGGGCTGGGCGATATACAACATCGATAATTATCGAATGCAATAACGGCCGTTGCCAGGTTGTGGGGCGCCTTTCTTTTCGTCTTTTTTTCTTAAGTATACCCAATATACGGCAGTAAACATCCAAACTTCAGAGGCAGCGTGAAAA
>CM056384.1:66262606-66281866 GCA_029718625.1 Synaphobranchus kaupii | reverse complement strand
ATTATTGAGAAGTCTCTTCTTCTCTTGTTTTAGAGAGCTGCTGTTTTTATCGTCACTGTGTCTGCTGTGGCCAGTGGAGCTTGCAGCTGCTCCCAGTTTAGAATGCTCTCCGAGCGTGCGACAACTTTCAGTTGTCAGTTGGTTCTCGTTATTGGTTAGTGGGTGAAGTAGTGACTCTCGTAGTATGCCACTGTGTGTGTGTGTGTGTGTGTGTGTGTGTGTGTGTGTGTGTGTGTGTGTGTATATGTGTGCTTGCTATGGAGTGTGTAAACCCTCAGAAATATGGCGCCTCAACTAAAATTAGCCCTCGTGAATACAGTTTGACCTCTGACCTTTGTGGCTAACCCTATGTTAGTGGATACATTTAGCAGTATGAACCAGGCTCCAGAGAAGGGCCTGGCTGTATTACAGTGGGGCATTAGCGGCTGAAATTACCTCCAGCTCAGACAGGCGAAGAATAGCGGGGGCGCGGTTATAGCGCTTGTTTGAGATTGCAACCCGTGGCGAGCCAGTGGTTAGCGTTAAGTGCACTGTGAAGCATGTTAAGGTACAAACTGCACGATTAGCGGCTTCTGACTGTGGGTGTCTTCATATCCGAGACTGCTACACTGGATATTCTAACCTACTGTGAACATGCAGGTCATTCACAAATAACCTGCAACCCTGTTCTTTTTTTTTATGTGTGTTTAGGGTTTCATTCTGACATAGGGCTGGGCGATATACAACATCGATAATTATCGAATGCAATAACGGCCGTTGCCACGTTGTGGGGCGCCTTTCTTTTCGTCTTTTTTTCTTTAAGTATACCCAATATACGGCAGTAAACATCCAAACTTCAGAGGCCGCGTGAAATGCTTCTGGAAAAAAACATCAACGCTGATATCTATTGAGTGTTGATAAGGCAGCCAACCAGCAGCAAGGTCATACAGCTTCCATTGTGATCATGTGATGCGTTTTTATCAATCGCATGAAAGGTGCAACGCCTTTAGGACGACAACACATGAGGACGCGCAGGAACCCCAAACTGTGCGTTTGGTGAGCGGTGCTATTAGATGGGTTCAGTAGCCTACGCAGGAACATTAACGGCACCTGATTGGTTAGACGTATTTTGCCTGCGTTTTCAAACCGGAACAATATGGCGGCCTGTTAATAAACTTTCTTTTATACCACTTAAACGGTTATACATTTCTGAAAACATTTGAGGCGAGAAATAGTCTATGCACTTGCTAAATCTTGATTCATATTTGATCCAAAACGCCAACTTTGACCGTTTGATCTGAGTTTCGCGAGCAACGGCGGACGCATTCATTTGCCTAAAGTAGATTTGGAATCTATCCTATTCAAATTCAGAACTGTACCACACAGTCGCCGCGCCACATCCATCATGCACCGCGTGATCGCATCGCATCCTCTTCATAGAAAATGAATAGAATGCGTCCGATCGATGTACCTCGCCGGATTTGGTGAGAATGCAGCTTTTCTGTGATTGTCCGTCTTATCAACACACAGTAGAGAGTGATGAAGTTTTTTTCACACGGGTTTTGAAGTTTAGATCACTACCGCATCAGGTATCATTAAGAAAGGCAATACCCCACATGCTGGAAACGGCCGGTATTGCAATCGATAATTATCGTTGCGATATATCGCCCAGCCCTATTCTGACATCATGTACTTCGAGGTAAAGAGTTATAAAGTGCATGGGTTTCCATGAATAGCAGCTCTCTCAACAATAGCTTTCTTCTGCAATATGAAGGTTACGGCCTCATGAGGTAACTGTCCCATATGCAACACAAATGCACATTTTTACATTTTTGCATTTAGGTTCTTTTAAATAAGGGAATGTTTTCTATTAAACATGTATTCCTCTTTAGCAGATTTGTATACCAGTCTAATTACTCTGTCTCGGTTTGACAGGAAGCAACTGCAGAATGAGTTTGTATTAACCCATTCTCAGACTATTAGACTGAGTGGGTTTCATGCTGTGAAACTGTGTACGGGGAAGCGTTCACCAGTTCACCGTAATTAATAACCTCTTCTTGCTCTGTGAAAAGGCATTGCATCATACCTCTGCTAACCTGACAGAACAGCCAGAGACTACACTTTCAGCACTATGAAAATAATCAATAATAATGCAATTTGGTTTCTATATTTGTAAAATATAATTTGGACAAATAATATTGAATCTAAATCAGAGGCCTGTTTCACACAGCAGGATTACCGAGTTAGCTGGATAACTGCACTGAGGAATCCTCTCAAATCTGTAACATGGACTGAAGTAAAAAGAACTGTTCCGCGTTTTACTCAGTGCAGTTATCCAATTAACTCTAGTCCTGCTTTGGGTTTTACTCAGTGCAGTTATCCAGCTAACTCAGTAATCCTGCTTTATGGAACAGGCCCTGGAGTCTTCAGTTAGTCATTTGTCTTTATGGCTCTTCTGTCCGTGTGGCCATCTGCATGCAGCTGTGTCAGCCTGTCCATTTCTTTATTCTCCTCAGCCCTCACCCCTGACCCTTGACCTCTAACCCCACTGCCCTTAACGCCTGTCCTGTCCTTTACCTCTGCTCTTCTCTTTCCAGGTAAGACAGGTGCGTTGGACGATCTCCTGCCTGAGTTCCATGTGGAGATCATGCCAGGTATGGGTTTGTCCTCACCTGTCTCATCCAGCTGTCGCTATCCTAACACCTTCCTCCCGCTCTCTCTCCCTGTCTGACCAGCTTCTAACTGCCACACTCAATCCAGCCAATCAGAGGAGAGGAAAACGCCGCCATTCTCACTGATCTCATGTTGCTTTATGGCCACAGTAACTAGGGATGTGATTACAGCCATAATTCTGTGCAGTGGCGTATTTTCTGGTACAGAAGCATGCTGGGGGTTTGATTAAAATGGTAACTCAGTGAAGCTTTGTGTTTGTGACGTGGACTGACACTGGGATGTAATTATAGCTTACAGCCGTGAGTCAGTGAAGTGGTCTTGCGATAATTTTTATCCCGCCTAACGGAAGGGTGTCATTAGTGTTGTTGTTGTTGTGATTAATGGGTGGGGTCAGTGCAGAAATGCAGATAGAATCGGACCCTTCCACTCCGCTGTAGATAACCCTTCAGGCAGCGTCTGAAAGGGGAGGGGGAATCGCCAGCGCGTTTATTGTGCGTATTCTGCAGGGTTAAATGCAGGGTTAAACTCGGGTTAAACTCCTCGCTCTCTCCTCGTTTCTCTCGGAAGGTCAGAGAAAGCTGTGGGGGGAATAACGCTGGCATTCGGCTGCTTGTACGTCTCAAAGAGAACATGAAAGGAACTTTGATGGTCCGCCTGGGTGTCTGTCCGCCCACACATCCAGGCGACTGTAAGACGGGCTCTGTGAGGCCACTTTCATTGCTCCCGTTGCACTTTGACCTTTACCAGACACACTTATCCAGTAAAATGATACAAATTGTGTTGTATACAATCCAATTTATACAGCTGGATATTTCTACTGAAGCATTTCAGGTAAGTACCTTGCTTAAGGGTACAACAGCCATGCCCCCCTCCCCCCGGATTCAAACCTGCAACCTTTGAGTTACAAGCCTAGTTTCCTAAATCGGTATACTACACTGCCACTGCCTTCACTATTATAGGATAAAAACAGTGAGAGCGGTTATTCTTTTCACTGTCTATGAAAGTGGTGCGTAATGTGATGAGTTGTGTGTACGTCTCTCTCTGGATAAGAGTGTCTGCTAAATGCCAGTAATGATGATTGCTTGCCACAGTCTGTCTGGAGCGGTGCTTACTTGACCTCAGGTTGTACTCCATACTGTCTGTGCCAAGTGTTAGAAAGGAAATATATCTCCTGTCCACAGCCCAACCCAATTACCACCCCCAGCTTATTGTAGCCACACTGGCCAAGCACTGGGTGTATTTATTTAACAGTAAACCTCAATCCTCACCCTTTTCTCCTTATGTGTTATTGTATATCCTGGACCCTGGTTTCTCAGTCATTTCCCCATCAACAGGCATATGAGAGCAGATGGTTTTTGGTGTTGCCGTGGCCCCAAAGTGCTCCAAAACAAACTTAAATTGTGATGGTTGTGCCCTTAAACAACAGCATGGAGTGTTTGTGCATGAGGCCGTTCCTGTATGGGAGCAACACAAGATGGAGGCTCCCACCAGACTGTGCTTGTGTTCAGATGTACCCTATTACAGTTTGGGACTTCTCTTTATGTAATCGTGTGAAATACAGCACAATAAACACAATGTGAACATGGGACTTTTATTCTTCATGACATGCATAGCTATTTCTGACATAATGTGGCTTACAGGGGTAAATAATCCCTCTAAACATGAAAAGCACCTAATTCGGAAAAATTAACATCTTATTAAAACACTAGAATTGCAATTGTGGTTGGAACAAAAATCAGCATACACAGGGGGCCCCCAGGACCGAGGTTGAGACCACTGCCCTAATACTCCCTCTCTCTGTACATCCCCCCTCCTTCTCTCTCTCTCCCCCCCCCCCCCCCTCTCCCTCCCTCTTTCTCCCCCCTCCCTCTCTCCCTCTCTCTCCCCCCTCCCTCCCTCTCTCTCCTCCCTCCCTCCCTCTCTCTCTCTCTCTCTCCCTCCCTCCTGTAGAGTGGGTATTTGTGAGCGTGGTGATTCTGGGCAGTTTGTCCTTCCTCCTCCTGGTGGGTATCTGCTGGTGCCAGTGCTGCCCCCACTCCTGCTGCTGCTACGTACCCTGCTGCTGCTGCCCCGACACCTGCTTCTGCCCCCGCCACTGTGAGTATACCAAGTTCTACTGCCCCCGCCACTGTGAGTACACCAAGTTCTACTGCCCCCGCCACTGTGAGTACACCAGGTTCTACTGCCCCGCCACTGTGATTATACCAGGTTCTACTGCCCCCACCACTGTGAGTATACAAGGTTCTACTGCCCCACCACTGTGAGTATACCAGTGTCTACTGCCCCCATCACTGAGTATACTAGGGTCTACTACCCGCCACTGTGAGTATACTAGTGTCTACTGCTCCCATCACTGAGTATACCAGGGTCTACTACCCGCCACTGTGAGTATACCAGTGTCTACTGCCCCCATCACTGGGTATACCAGGGTCTACTACCCGCCACTGTGAGTATACCAGTGTCTACTGCCCCCATCACTGAGTATACCAGGGTCTACTACCCGCCACTGTGAGTATACCAGTGTCTAATGCCCCCATCACTGAGTATACCAGGGTCTACTACCCGCCACTGTGAGTATACTAGTGTCTACTGCCCCCCATTACTGAGTATACCAGGGTCTACTACCCGCCACTGTGAGTATACCAGGGGGCATTTTTGGGGCGCATTTGCTCAAAATAAAAATGAGCGCCTGTGGTAAGTAAAGAAATAAATAAACATTCTGCAGCCTAAAGGGCACTTTTGCTGTCTCAGGGCAGAGTGTGTATGCTTCAGTATATGTTGGTGTCTATGTGTGCACGTCTATGTATGCACTCAGCCACAGTCATTAATGCTTTATGAATAAGTCGCTGTGTGTTTGTGTACTTTAGTGTACGAGGCAGGGAAGGCGGTAAAGGGGAGCCATTACGCCCACATGGGCATGTACCCCCCCTACTACATCCCTGGGGTCCCCAGCATGGTGCCTGTGGCCCCCTCCACCATAATGGACCCCAAGATGACTGCTCCTCCTCCTGTGGAGAATAATGCTGTCGGAGGTGAGTTCTGCCCTCCAGGGGGGTCAGTATACAGTACATCAGTGTTCAGTCTTCATAGGCACACTTCCGGCTTCTCCATGCCCTCCTGGAGAGAGCCCCGGGCGAGCTTTGCTGACTGAGAATGAGACTACAATCTGTAAACTAGCGTGTATTCAACATACCATTTATTTTAAAAAACTATTTAATAATAATCGTATAATTGATGAAAGTAGTTCATCTTACATTTAAAAAAAATAATAATTTCAGTAAAACCAATTTCTTATTGATAAAATTTAGATTGTGGAAAAAAATATATATAAAAATGTGACCTTTTTCAACTTTCTTGTAGTACAGGTGCTGACTGTAGTGCGATTTACAACATTACTGTCCTGAGTGCTTCAGGCTGAAGTATCTTTCAGAGTGAAATCCCCCGTCTCTATCTGGCAACCCGTGATAACTCTCTGACATCACACACAGCACGACAAAAAATGTCTGTCTTAAGTGTTTAAAGCTTGTAATTTTTTTTTTCTCAAAAGTGGAAAATATTAGCTTGTTTTAAGTTACTTTTTGCTTGACAAGTGAAGTTATCTTACCCCACTGACAAATCTTGAAATGAGTAAAACTATCTCACCCCACTGGCAGAGAGTTTGTCTTATTTAGCAAAAAAGTAACAGAAATAAGATTCTAAAGCCAAAATATATGATTAAAATGCTTGTTAAGATTTGGTTTTTGCTGTGAGATAACTGTGACATCACACACAGACAGCCTGTAACAACTGCATGAGGGGGTGGTGGCAGAGAATGTTGCCAGTGTGGGAGTTTATATGAGAAAATGGGAGCTTCTTTAGGACTCAACCTTTATCAGTTTCATTCTCACAGATAGCATATCTGTGCCTCTGTGGGTTGAGCCTGTATGTTGTGTCCTCCTGATACTCCATTCCTAAAAACAGTACAATAATAAGACTTTAATAGAATGTGAAATAACCATAACAAGTAGCATTGTTGAAAGAGTGTTGCTGAAACCTAAATTTCAACCTGCTGTCAGTGGCCATATGAGTGAAGATTCTTTCCTGTCCTCTGGCCCTAAAACTCACACTGGAGCAATTAAAGAGACACAGAGATCTACACTGGAGCTATGGAGGAGACATACCAATTCACACTGGAGCAATACAAGAGACATACAGACTCGGGCTGGATCAATAAAAAGTTATATCATCTCACACGACAGCAGTATGCACACTGGAGCAACGAAACAGCCATGCAGACTCACACTGGAACAGAATAGAATATGATATGTAATAACAGATCCTCTACCAGCAGCAAACATACAGCTACTGCATAGCTGCACACCACAGGTAAATCATTTCTTTCACAATGAATTCTTCCAGTTCAATAACTTGAATGAAATAATCATCCATGGTTGGTATGCAAAAGTTAAGGGTGCCGCGGGCTAAGGCGCAGTCTGTCGATCCACAGTCCTGCCGAATCCGAGCATGGCCAGTGCCCTGTGGGAGCGGCAATTGGCGGCTGCTCCCAGGTGGGGGGAGGGGCTCGGAGAGAATCGCTGCACACAGAAAGGCCCTGGGCAAGTTGGAATCACGGTCAGGAGCTCAAGGAGTCGTGCGCTGCAGAGGACATGGCGCTCTCCTTCCTACTACCGGCTGACAGGGTTGTGTAGTGGTGATTCTCTAGCGGTTGCTACACGGGGAGGAATTGAATTAGAATAGGGGTTCAATTGGCTACCAAAATTGGGAGAAAATGGGGAAAAAATCTGAAACAAAATTTAAAAAAATTTAAAAAAGAATGTCCAGTTAAGAACATTCTAATCACATATTTCTGATCTTAAAGGGTTAATGAATGGGTGCTCTCTGTCCCCCTCAGTGCACAGTGGGTATCGACTCCAGGCCAATAAGGATCAGGACTCTATGAAGGTTGTGTACCATGTGGAGAAGGAGCTGGCGCAGTTCGATCCCACCCACAGGTCCTGCCACCAATGTAAGCTTCTCAAGAAACCGTCACGTCAAACCAGCATGATCCACAATCACTATCAGCCTGTGTTTGTGGTGTGTGTGTGTGTGTGTGTGTGTGTGTGTGTGTGTGTGTGTGTGTGTGTGTGTGTGTGTGTGTGTGTGCGCGTGTGCGTGTGTGTGTGCGCGTGTGTGTGTGTGTGTGTGTGTGTGTGTGTAGTGTGTTTGTGGTGTGTGTGTGTGTGTGTGTGTGTGTGTGTGTGTGTGCATGTGGTGTGTGTATGTGCATGTGGTGTGTGTGTGTGTGTGTGTGGTGTGTGTGTGTGTGTGTGTGTGTGTGTGTGTGTGTGTGTGCATGTGGTGTATGTGCGTATATGTGTGTGTGTATATATATATGTGTGTGTGTGTGTGTGTGTGTGTGTGTGTGTGTGTGTGTGTGTGTGTGTGTGTGTGCGCGTGTATGTGCATGTGGTGTGTGTGCGCGTGTATGTGCATGTGGTGTGTGTGCGTATGTGTGTGTGTGTGTGTGTGTGTGTGTGTGTGTGTGTATATGTGTGTGTGCGTGTATGTGCATGTGGTGTGTGTGCGTATGTGTGTGTGTGTGTGTGTGTGTGTGTGTGTGTGTGTGTGCGTATGTGTGTGTGTGTGTGTGTGTGTGTGTGTGTGTGTGTGTGTGTGTGTGTGTGTGTGTGTGTGTGTGTGTGTGTGTGTGTGTGTGTATATGTGTGTGTGCGTGTATGTGCATGTGGTGTGTGTGGTTACTGAGTGTTTGGTTACTGGAGAGAAAGATGACCTTCATTGCCAGTGCTGTCTGTTCCAGTGTCTACAGACCTGACCTCTGTCTGTAAACAATGTAATTCCTAGCGTCACCATAGAGACACAGCAGCACTGCCAAGCCTTTCACACTCCCACAGTATGTACTGCTCCCTGCATTAACCACAGAGACACTCCCACAGTATGTACTGCTCCCTGCATTAACCACAGAGACACTCCCACAGTATGTACTGCTCCCTGCATTAACCACAGAGACACTCCCACAGTATGTACTGCTCCCTGCATTAACCACAGAGACACTCCCACAGTATGTACTGCTCCCTGCATTAACCACAGAGACACTCCCACAGTATGTACTGCTCCCTGCATTAACCACAGAGACACTCCCACAGTATGTACTGCTCCCTGCATTAACCACAGAGACACTCCCACAGTATGTACTGCTGCCTGCATTAACCACAGAGACACTCCCACAGTATGTACTGCTGCCTGCATTAACCACAGAGACACTCCCACAGTATGTACTGCTGCCTGCATTAACCACAGAGACACTCCCACAGTATGTACTGCTCCCTGCATTAACCACAGAGACACTCCCACAGTATGTACTGCTGCCTGCATTAACCACAGAGACACTCCCACAGTATGTACTGCTGCCTGCATTAACCACAGAGGCACTCCCACAGTATGTACTGCTGCCTGCATTAACCACAGAGACACTCCCACAGTATGTACTGCTCCCTGCATTAACCACAGAGACACTCCCACAGTATGTACTGCTCCCTGCATTAACCACAGAGACACTCCCACAGTATGTACTGCTGCCTGCATTAACCACAGAGACACTCCCACAGTATGTACTGCTGCCTGCATTAACCACAGAGACACTCCCACAGTATGTACTGCTCCCTGCATTAACCACAGAGACACTCCCACAGTATGTACTGCTGCCTGCATTAACCACAGAGACACTCCCACAGTATGTACTGCTGCCTGCATTAACCACAGAGGCACTCCCACAGTATGTACTGCTGCCTGCATTAACCACAGAGACACTCCCACAGTATGTACTGCTCCCTGCATTAACCACAGAGACACTCCCACAGCAATGCCCCCCCAAATTCTCCGCCCGACCCCCCAAAGCCAAATCCAGAAAAAATAAAATCCCAACAATATGAAGTTGGCGCCCGTAGCACCGTCAGTAGGCTATTAGAGCTACAGACGATTCGGCCAATCATAAAAATGCCACATCGAAATAATATTTTCTCTAATATCTGATTGGTTGGTTTGGCCATATAAAACATGGAGACGCAGCGAGAGAGGTCAGTTTCTTTGATCAATCTATGCTGTCTCTTCTTGATAACTAACTGTTACGCATTGCTTAGGATATAATATTCGCTAGCCTAGCTTACTCAGTGAGTTGAGGATAGTGGCGAGAGTCTCCGTCTGGGAGATTCGATTTTAAATAGATTGATTACATGTTGCATCTGGCCTAGTTGTTATCGCTGCGATTCTGCGAAACATCTGCAGCATTGCATTAGCTGGTTGCATGTGTGCGTGCGCGCCTGTGTGTGTGTGTGTGTGTGTGTGTTAGCTAGCCTACTGCTGCTTGTTGGCTAGTCAGCCCTACTTTCCTTAAACTTTGGAATACTTCACATATATTAAAATACACTACCTATCATATCTCTCTCTCTGTTACGTTCTCTCTCACTCTCACGGCGAAACGGCAGCCGTCAACAGAGGCAAGCCCCCCGGCGTCTCAGGCATAAAATATATATATAAAAAATTATATATACTGTATATAAATTAAATGATTAGCCAATTACAGTACCTTAGTTTAACATGTAAATCGAAAATAGCACAAAGAGACTGAAATGATGAACGAATAAGTAATAAGGAATAAGTGAGATTCTATAATAATTAGATTTAATTGGTAAAGTTGTCCTCCATAAGGGGGGGGGGGGGGGGGGTATGGCTAAAATATAAATGAAAATGATGAGCCAGTTACAGTAACGTAGTTTCACAAAGAAAATAAATAGAAAATAGCACAAAGAGACTGAAATGATGAAGGAATATAGCTCATCTTTAATATACTTGTTTCCATATAAGATTAGATAATGATTTGGTATTATTGGGCATAAATAAAGTTGTCCTCCTATAAGATGAGGGGGGGGGGGTGGAGGTGGGTTTAAAATGTAATAAAATGATCTTATCCACTAATCTACTGATTACCCTATGCTTTAGCTTCATATGAAAGCATCTCAAATCTCATCTAGGGCTTTGAAAAAAAAAAAGAAAAATCTTCAAAATGTTCTTAAATTACACATTTTATTTTAGAAAATGCCCTGTGTGAGGTTGTGTAGAAATGCAAGACTGCTTCACTGCATTAACCACAGAGACACAACAGCTTTATCCATGGCTGTGTCCGAATCCGAGCCCTATCTACTGCAACCTGTCTCCTGCGTGCAGTGCACTGGCAGAAGTGTGCTGTTTAATGTGCACTGTTTAGCAGTCCGCAAAAAATAGTCTGTACTGCTCCCTGCATTTTTGGGGTCATCTCAGCAGGTCACAGGTAGGAGCATACTCTCTCCAGGTCCAAAGGTCACCTGATGCAGGTTAGATCCAGTGGAGAGGTCAAAGGTTAGAGGGGCAGTCTGAGACGCTGGTGGGGGTTACAGTAAGGTGTAGACGATGGGAAGGGTGACCCTGGTGGTCAGTAGACCTGGTGTCCATGGCAACGTCTTGTCTCCACAGCCAGCAGCATGTCGGAGCTGAGCTCGCTCCACGAGGGTGACTCGGACTTCCGCCAGTCCTACAGGCAGGTCCAGAGGAAGGCCCTGCCGCCCATCTCCGACCATGGCGACCAGCTGGATGACTTCCGCACCGCCTCGTCCTCCCACACCCGCCGGTCTGCCCGCCATCCTCACCGCAGCAACCGAGAAGATGATCCGCAGATCAGGTACCTGGGATAGACAGAGGAACTGAGGACCTTAAAGAGTCATTTAAAGAGTATAAGTCCCCTTGGAAACAGTGGAATACAGTGGAAACAGTACAAATACAAGTCACAGCCATGTGTATTGTATTGCTATCTGTCCGTCAGTTGGAGGTCAGAGCAGATTATCTGTGTGAACTGTGTGTGCGTGTATTTGTGTGTGTGCGCGTGTGTGTGTTCGTGTATGCGTATGTGTGTGTGTGAGTGTGTTTGTGTTGGGTTAAATTCCAGTGTTCTCATATGAGTCTATGTCAGCATTGAATTTGTCTATGCTGGGGAGAGTGTTATGGCCCAAGATTACCTACCTTACCATAGAGGACCTTACAAGTGTGTGTGTGTGTATGTGTGTGTGTCTGTGTAAGCGCACAATGTTTATTTGTGAGTGTGTGTGTGTATATATGTGTGTGTGTCCGAATAAGTGCACAGTGTTTATTTGTGAGTGTATGTGTGTGTGTCCATGTAAGCGCACGGTGTTTATTTGTGAGTGTGTGTGTGTATGTGTGTGTGTCCGTGTAAGTGCACAATGTTTATTTGTGTGTGTGTGTGTGTAAGTGCACAATGTTTATTTGTGAGTGTGTGTGTGTATGTGTAAGTATGTGGTGTTCATTTGTGAGTGTGTGTGTGTATGTGTGTGTGTCCGTGTAAGTGCACAATGTTTATTTGTGTGTGTGTGTGTGTGTGTGTGTGTGTGTGTGTGTGTAAGTGCACAATGTTTATTTGTGAGTGTGTGTGTGTATGTGTAAGTATGTGGTGTTCATTTGTGAGTGTGTGTGTGTATGTGTGTGTGTCCGTGTAAGTGCACAATGTTTATTTGTGTGTGTGTGTGTGTGTGTGTGTAAGTGCACAATGTTTATTTGTGAGTGTGTGAGTGTATGTGTAAGTATGTGGTGTTCATTTGTGAGTGTGTGTGTGTATGTGTGTGTGTCCGTGTAAGTGCACAATGTTTATTTGTGTGTGTGTGTGTGTGTGTGTAAGTGCATGGTGTTCATTTGTGAGTGTGTGTTCATTTGTGAGTGTGTGTTGCGGTTCTGAAAGTGTGTTTGGTCATGTGACAGCAGGTGGAACACGCGTTCAGAGCACCTGCAGAGGAAGGTGTTGCGTGCGAGCGACCGTACGGGATCTCTGGATGAGCTGGAAGAGTTTGCCGAGACCTACCACCAGCGGGGTCGGCGGGGAGAGTTTCGGGAATATGACCTGGAGCTGGAGCACAACCCTCCCATCCGGGACGGCCCGCATCGCTACGGCGACCAGGAGGACCCCGAGGCCTGGCTGGAGCGACACCAGTCCGATCACTACAGGAAGGAGCGGGAACGAGAGCGGGATCGGGATCGGGAACGCGACCGGGAATGGGACCGCCCCCCTCCCTCGCCACGCAAACGTCGGGACACGGGCGAAAGTGAGCGCGCCCCGCCCCGACACGCCCGCGGAGGCCAGGCGTACGACGACGCCCTCCTGAGCAGCATGCTGGAGCGCAAGGCGCGGGGGGGGCGGGGCCGGCGGGCGAGGGGGGCGTGGCGAGGAGGACAGCTTCCACAGCGACACGCCCTCCAAGGCCAGCTCAAAGAAGAGCAGCGACTGCTACCTCAGCAGGTCGCCTAGCAACCGGCCGGAGGAGGAGGACACGCTTCCACCTTACTGCGAGCTGGAGGCGGAGCGTTACCGGACCGCCGAGCCCGTGCCCCGCCCCTTCTCCTACACCCGTCCCAACCAGGGACTGTCCCACACCCTGCAGGAACACAGGGAAGAACGGGAGAAACCCCGAAAAGTGGTGAGTTACCTGTAGAAAAGTGGTGATTTACCTGTAGAAAAGTGGTGATTTACCTGTAGAAAAGTGGTGATTTACCTGTAGAAAAGTGGTGAGTTACCTGTAGAAAAGTGGTGATTTACCTGTAGAAAAGCTACACCAGCTCCGCTCCTGTAAAACTGAATTACAGACAGGACACTTGCTATGACCTACAGTGGACAGAACAGTCATATAAGACACCGTACAATGACTGAATTCCAATATGGAGAACACAAATCAATAAGAGGATGCTGTTTCTGATCTAATAAGCTGGACTTATTACCAGTTTGAATTGCGTTTATACTTTAAGATAATTTAAGTGCTAATTTGAAAAATATATATATATTTTTTGCCCTTGTATTGTCACTATATTAATTTTGCAAAGAACCTTAGCTGACATTTTTGTAGATGTTTGTTTATAAATGTTAGGCATTTTAATATATAGTAAGGAGCAAATTAAAATGAAACATTAAATCAATCAAAAACCAATTCAATTTCAACCAGATGACTTTATTAAAATGTGTTGCAGCTTGATGCAAAACAATATTAATAATAATAATAATAATTATTATTATTATTATTATTCAAAATGAGTGTGTTTCCCTTTTCAATGGATAGAGACTTATTTTTATTAAAATACAATGTCTCCAGTTTAGTTTACTTTTCGGATCAAACTCAGAGGGGGCCGTGACCGAATATGATCCCTGTTCCCTGCCCCCTGTCCCCTGTCCACTCAGACCCATGTCTACTATGTGCCCTGTCCCCTTACTTTGCAAGCAGTGTGCGAAAGAAATCCTGCAAAAACTCTTTACAAACTAGTGAGGAAGTCGTTTGTAATATATATATTTTTGTTTTTATTGAGAATATCAATAAGTTTACATATGACAATGGTTACAAAGTGTAGATTATGAATAGAAGATTCATAAGATGTAGATTATAGATAGAATTAACAAAAATAAAAAGAGAATAATTTGTAATATGTCCCGTACTACAAGTTGTAGTTTTTACTTCCGGTTTACTTCCAGAAATTGTTGGATGAGTGCACAGTTCTGTAGATGAGTGTGCTCCTGAATCCCCTCAACAAAACCCCGGAAATAAGGGTTTCATCCTGGGATTTTAAGCGCCCCCATTTGTGAGAAAAAGTCGCCCACTCAAAAGCTTTTTGACTAAATAAATATGCGCCCTCAAAGGGGTGAAGGGATCATAGTCGGTCACAGCCAGGGCCATTTCAGTGTACGGTCCTTGTCTCAGCTTAGTGACCTCACAGACAGACCTAATTAACAGCACATGAGTTGCATGATTGCTCTGGATTTTCACACTCCTACAGGCAGACCTGACTAATCAAACACATGCTGCATGATTGCCGTGGTTTCTCACTCTGTGTTCCTGGCAGACCTGACTAACAGAAGATAAGCTGGATGGTGGCAGGATTGCTGCGGTGCACATTACTAACCTGGCTTTTGGTGTTTTTTTAACAGAGCACTCTTCTAAGCAGAGATTCTCTCATAGTGTGAACTCCGGCGAAACAGGAGACCCACGTTGGCTCTCACAAGCCACAGAGCGTACTGGACATGCAGGAAGTATCAATCAGCAAAATTTCAGCTATCAACAAACAGAGTGAAGAAGCACTGCAATTTAATTTACAAACTGACTGAACTGGCATCAATCAATGAGCATTGGGACAATGAAGCCATGGTTTTAGGGACAATGCACTATCTTCTTCAGGAGAATAGATTAACCTCTCTCTCTCTCCCTGCCATATCGGCGGCTACTTACGGCCGCTGCTGTTGCAATCTCTGCAGGCTCAGATCTGTTTACAGTATCGACTGGAATTTCCCCAGAGTTCACTGTCCTGCAGGAAGTGGACGGTTTTATGGGTAATGTAGTCTAGTGCCAAAAGATGTCGTGTCCCATGTGGTCTCATGTAAAAAGACAGAAAAAAAGTGTATGAGTCAGTGTGGTTTTGTGCCAAACGACATAAAAGTGTACGAGTCCAGTTTTGTGTCAGTAGACAGAAAAGTGTGGGTTTGTGTCAGTAGACAGAAAAGAGTGTATGAGTGTGGGTTTGTGTCAGTAGACAGAAAAGAGTGTATGAGTGTGGGTTTGTGTCAGGAGACAGAAAAGACTGTATGAGTGTGGGTTTGTGTCAGTAGACAGGAAAGAGTGTATGAGTGTGGGTTTGTGTCAGTAGACAGGAAAGAGTGTATGAGTGTGGGTTTGTGTCCGTAGACAGGAAAGAGTGTATGAGTCTGGATTTGTGTCAGTAGACAGGAAAGAGTGTATGAGTCTGGGTTTGTGTCAGTAGACAGGAAAGAGTGTATGAGTCTGGGTTTGTGTCAGTAGACAGAAAAGAGTGTATGAGTCTGGGTTTGTGTCAATAGACAGGAAAGAGTATGAGTGTGGGTTTGTGTCAGTAGACAGGGAAGAGTGTATGAGTCTGGGTTTGTGTCAATAGACAGGAAAGAGTGTATGAGTCTGGGTTTGTGTCAGTAGACAGGAAAGAGTGTATGAGTGTGGGTTTGTGTCAGTAGACAGGAAAGAGTGTATGAGTGTGGGTTTGTGTCAGTAGACAGGAAAGAGTGTATGAGTGTGGGTTTGTGTCAGTAGACAGAAAAGAGTGTATGAGTCTGGGTTTTGTGTCAGTAGACAGGAAAGAGTATGAGTGTGGCTTTGTGTCAGTAGACAGGAAAGAGTGTATGAGTCTGGGTTTGTGTCAGTAGACAGGAAAGAGTGTATGAGTCTGGATTTGTGTCAGTAGACAGGAAAGAGTGTATGAGTCTGGGTTTGTGTCAGTAGACAGGAAAGAGTGTATGAGTCTGGGTTTGTGTCAGTAGACAGAAAAGAGTGTATGAGTCTGGGTTTGTGTCAATAGACAGGAAAGAGTGTATGAGTCTGGGTTTGTGTCAGTAGACAGGAAAGAGTGTATGAGTCTGGGTTTGTGTCAATAGACAGGAAAGAGTGTATGAGTCTGGGTTTGTGTCAATAGACAGGAAAGAGTGTATGAGTGTGGGTTTTGTGTCAGTAGACAGGAAAGAGTGTATGAGTGTGGGTTTGTGTCAGTAGACAGGAAAGAGTGTATGAGTGTGGGTTTGTGTCAGTAGACAGAAAAGAGTGTATGAGTGTGACTTTGTTTCAGAACAGCGCTGTGGGTGTAATATTGACTGAGTGATTAGAAACAGAGAGAAGATTTAATAGCACAGCATAAGGGGGAAGACTCTGACAGGGAGGCCCCTTCACTTTAATCAAATTTCATTCATAACCATCACAGAACACAGTGTTGCCCCCTCCCCATAGGAGTGTGTGGAGTGGTGCTCCCCCCCACCCTGTGCCAGAGGTGTAAAAAGGTCCTCCCTCATCCAGTATTTTGTTCCAATCCCCTGGATTTGCTAATGGATTAGCACAATTCTTCAGACAGGAGGTAGAAACTAATAAGTGAAATCAGCTGGCTGAGTTCATTGGATGGAAGAAACACACGACACAGGACTACTACTTTCTGGCCCCTGGATTTTGCACCCCTTGTCCTGCACCCCCAAAGCCTCTGTCCTGTACCCCCAAAGCCCTGGTGATTGTCACAGGGCTGTGGATAAAGATGCCTGTCAGCTCGGAGAGTGCCGTGCCTGCCTGCCTCCGCACCCCCTGCCCGATTCTGCGCTCTCTAACCCACCTTAACACTGACTGCATGAGATGAGCACCAGCATAGTGTTATCCTCTCTCAGTGATGTCACTGCATGACCCCTTCTGACTCCTCCTACTGTTAACTCCCTTTAATCCAACTTCCATTACATCACCTTACATTAAGTTACATTACATTATGTTACATTGCATTACACTACATTACGTTACTTTACATTAAGTTAGGTTACATTACATTGCGTTACGTTACGTTTTGGTATTTAGCAGACGCCCTTTACCCAAAGCGACACATGCGGGCTCCATGTTTACTTTATATGGTTGGATATTTTTACTGAAGAGATTTAGGTTAAGCACCTTGATCAACGGCACAACGGCAGCACCCCAGCTGGATAACGACCCCGAAGCCTTTGTTACCAGTTCAGTTCCCGCCAAAACCTTTCTACTACACCCCCCACCCCCCCCACCCCCTCTCTAACGCCTCTATGTGCCCCTCTGACCCGACTGGACATAACAGAAATAATGTTAATCCACTGTTAGCATTTCAGAGACTGATTCAGATCCCCCCATGGCCTGCTGGCCCTAATACACTATAAATATATTCTCACTCTGTGTTTGTATTATAAGTTATTGTCCAGGAGTTGCTAAGGCACCGAGGGGAACGTTTGTTTGGCTGTAATTCTGTTTGTACATCTGGCTATATTTCACTTCTTTAATGTCCTCATTGTTTTGCTTTTTGATATTAAACACGGTCTTCTCTACCAAGTCACGTGTTACTGCTTCTGATTATTGTGTGGTGTGTGTGTGTGTGTGTGTGTGTACGCACGCGTGTGTGTGTGTGTGTGTGTGTGTGTGTGTGTGTGTGTACGCATGTATGTGTGTGTGTGTGTGTGTGTGTGTGCGTGTATGTTTATGTTTGTGTGTGTGTGTGTGTGTGTGTTAGATAAGGTTGTATAAACCTGTGTTTCTTAATCTCTCTTCTTATCAGAATAACACACACACACTACAGACACATTAAACACACCTATACACACTTCACTCTTACACCTTGCACTCCACACCTGCCCTCATAACGACACATTAACTGCACATTCACAATAATTATCCTCATCCACAAACCATTAGACACATCACCCTCATAAATCTAAATTAACACTGACTACATACACACACCCAACAGTGCACAGGAACTCAATCTATATTCACTCTATACACACACACACACACACACACACACACACCTATTCTACACATACTTTATTCTAGCTGTGCATACATTCATTCATGTTAATTCTGCACTCGCACCGTCAACACAGTGTACACAGACCAACCAAAGTGCACCTTACATGTCACATGGGCTTGTAGCTCAGTGGAGGGGTTTGTAGCTCAGTGGGGGGGTTTGTAGCTCAGTGGGGGGGTTTGTAGCTCAGTTGGGGGGTTTGTAGCTCAGTGGAGGGGTTTGTAGCTCAGTGGGGGGGTTTGTAGCTCAGTGGAGGGGTTTGTAGCTCAGTGGAGGGGTTTGTAGCTCAGTGGAGGGGTTTGTAGCTCAGTGGAGGGGTTTGTAGCTCAGTGGAGGGGTTTGTAGCTCAGTGGAGGGGTTTGTAGCTCAGTGGAGGGGTTTGTAGCTCAGTGGGGGGTTTTGTAGCTCAGTGGGGGGGTTTGTAGCTCAGTGGAGGGGTTTGTAGCTCAGTGGAGGGGTTTGTAGCTCAGTGGAGGGGTTTGTAGCTCAGTGGAGGGGTTTGTAGCTCAGTGGAGGGGTTTGTAGCTCAGTGGGGGGGGTTTGTAGCTCAGTGGAGGGGGTTTGTAGCTCAGTGGGGGGGTTTGTAGCTCAGTGGAGGGGCTTGTAGCTCAGTGGGGGGGGCTTGTAGCTCAGTGGGGGGGTTTGTAGCTCAGTGGAGGGGTTTGTAGCTCAGTGGAGGGGTTTGTAGCTCAGTGGAGGGGTTTGTAGCTCAGTGGGGGGGTTTGTAGCTCAGTGGGGGGGTTTGTAGCTCAGTGGGGGGGTTTGTAGCTCAGTGGGGGGGTTTGTAGCTCAGTGGAGGGGTTTGTAGCTCAGTGGGGGGGTTTGTAGCTCAGTGGAGGGGTTTGTAGCTCAGTGGGGGGGTTTGTAGCTCAGTGGGGGGGGTTTGTAGCTCAGTGGGGGGGGCTTGTAGCTCAGTGGGGGGGGTTTGTAGCTCAGTGGGGGGGGTTTGTAGCTCAGTGGGGGGGCTTGTAGCTCAGTGGGGGGGTTTGTAGCTCAGTGGAGGGGTTTGTAGCTCAGTGGGGGGGTTTGTAGCTCAGTGGGGGGGCTTGTAGCTCAGTGGGGGGGTTTTGTAGCTCAGTGGAGGGGTTTGTAGCTCAGTGGGGGGGTTTGTAGCTCAGTGGGGGGGTTTGTAGCTCAGTGGGGGGGTTTGTAGCTCAGTGGGGGGGTTTGTAGCTCAGTGGGGGGGCTTGTAGCTCAGTGGGGGGGGGTTTG